>JACDJE010000250.1:0-145579 GCA_016647715.1 Pavo muticus | reverse complement strand
TTCCTTCCTTCCTTCCTTCCTTCCTTCCTTCCTTCCTTCCTTCCTTCCTTCCTTCCTTCCTTCCTTCCTTCCTTCCTTCCTTCCTTCCTTCCTTCCTTCCTTCCTTCTTTCTTTCTTTCTTCCCTTCTTTCTTTCTTTCTTTCTTTATTATTAAACTGTCCTTATCTCAACCCATGAATACCTTTCTCAACTCTGTCCTCAAACCACAGAGGAGGGGAGTGGGAGAGTGGCTATGTGGTGCTCAAATGCTTGCCAGGTTACTACCTTCACACCAACTATTTTCTTACTCGTTTTGTTTCTCAGATTGCCCAGCCTTTGCTTTACATGTATAAGCATCTTCTCTCACTAACAATTGTCATGTACCATGTCTGCAGAATGCTAGATAAATTTTTTATCCAAATGTTGGCTGCTTTAATTTGTTGAAAATATTATGGACCAACAAAAAAGGTCACCAAAGAGATATTAATATTTTAATACTTTATGGACTACGAGTAGTTAGTTAGTATATTAAATGTCATATAATGATGTAAATACTCTCTGCAAGAAACTCCCACATACTCAATCTTTTATGTGAACAGTTGGAAAATACAGCTGGACCTCACAAAGTGCCTTCAAAGATTTTGTTCATTTTCACTCAAAAATATTCAATTGATACTTATCTCAGAATGTTTATTCTTCAGTCTCTTTACAAAATCCACATTTTGATGAACAAAAGGGAACTCAAAATAACACAGGCACTCATTAATATACCTATGAAAATAAATGTTTAGTTGAGTTGAATAAGGATGCAAACATACTCACAGAATAAACAATTTAGTTTTTCTTTTAGAAAGGGTCTTGCAAAACCAAAGTTTTGCTCAAAACACTAATAACTGATTCATCATTATGAGTCATTCAAAATTTACAGTGTCTCTGACTTCCCATATCATGCAGGTCATGGAACGAAACAGACTCCATCTTGGTAACCAGCCAGCCAGCTCCACTGAAGTCAGTCAGGCAGTGTTATTTTTGGTAGCTCAGCAATGCCAAACCACAGTGATTTTTGAAGAAAGGAGCCCTAATAAATTCAAGAGGAATGGACCAGGAAAAAAATAACTACCTGAAGGGAGGTTGTAGTGAGATAGGAGTCAGCCTCTTCTCCCATGTAACTAGTGACAGGACTAGAGGCAATGGCCTCAAGTTGCACTGAGTAGAATCAAGCTGGATGTTTGGAAAAACAACTTCTCTGAAAGAGTGGTCAGGTGCTGGAATGGGCTGCCCAGTGGTCAGGTGCTGGAATGGGCTGCCCAGGGCTGCCCAGGTAGTGGAGTAACCCTCCCTAGAAGTGTTCAAGGAATGTTTAGATGTTGTGTTGAGGGACATGGTTTAGTGAGAACTATTGGTGATAGGCAGACGGTTGGACTGGATGATCTTGTAGGTCTTTTCCAACCTTGGTAGTTCTAGGATTCTATGAAAAAACTGGCACCTAAATTGCAGAAGAGGAATGTGAACACAAAGCAGCTAACTGCAGTTTGGAAGGAGCTTGTTTCAGATGCAGTGATTAAAAAAAAAATCAAATTAAGGATGGATTATAAAAATATAATAAAACTATGGTTTTCCACTGTTATTAATTCTATTGAATAACATTATTTTTCAAGGAAAGGCATCAAGCAGGGAATATTATAAGATACAGTGACTTCAGCATACTGTATGAGACCACAAAGTTGTTGTATTTTTTTCTTTAAGAGTGTCTAAATGCAGAATTGTTTCCTGTGGCTGGGGGATCGGGCTTTCTGCCCTACGGGCTTATCAAGTTCCATACTTTGCCTATAGCTCTCCACAGCATCCTGCCCTAGCTGCAGTCTGACAGACATATCTCTCAACAGAGCAACTTTCAAGAAAAAAGAGTATCAATATCATACATGCTATTTGTAAGCTAGAGCGATTCAAACTTGGAAGAGGGCACACTCAAAGGACTGTTTGCACTCCCATCAGAAGCACCTGGTGTTTTTATCATTATACTTTATGACTCTGGAGAACAAGAGTAGTAAGAGAGAAGCACTGCAATGATGTCATGATAAAATGAAACTATTTAGGAGAGATGGGAAGGATGTTTTCTGAGGCCTGAGGATTTCAACTACAAACCAGAATTAAGATTACATTGATGTGGTATTTTTCTACACAGGGAAAAGAAGAGGCCAGTCAAGTAAATTAGCAAAGGGAGGGAGGAGACAGTGCACGTCTGGGAAATGCACAGTAAACCACACAAATTATTACAAATTGTGTATGTGTGTATTTGGTAAGCCAGCTATGTATAATATTTTAAATGTGCTTGTTATGCACCAACAATTGTTTAAACATTCTCCTGTTTCTATATTGCAAATCTGTTCCTTCAAAGTTCTGAAGTCTGTCATTTCTTTGGCAAATCCATACTAAATAAATTATCCACTGCTTTGAGGCATTTGGCTTAAGGAGAGTGAAAACCATATTCTGTCAGTGAAAGCTGCAAGGATTTCTATTTTCCAGCATTATAAATAACTTAACAGGGCTATACAGTATGTAGGCACTTCTGCAGTCACATCTGCATGCACAGCTCTGATTAGTGTGGATGATGATGTTATGTGCATGCATGAAGAATGGAAAAATAACTGCTTTCTGTAGTCTGACTCAATCAGTTAGGTTTGTTTGTTGAGGTTTAATAACCTATTGTTGCACAATCTTGAGATGTTTTTTAACAGTTCCTGAAGTGGATCTCCTATTGTTATTAGACTGGCACATTACAGTTATCAGCTGCTATTCAGAACCTAGCAAATGGGTTCTGCAGTCTCATAGGCTTCATGGTAACTACTGTGATAGGTTGTTGAAAGAGAAACTGCAACGGGAAATGCTCTATCAGAGGCCGAGATAAGCTTTGGAGAAGAGCATGGAATCCCAGTGTTCACTTTTACCTTCAGCTTTCATAGAATAATAGAATAATAGAATCAGAGAATGGCTTGGGTTGGAAGGGACCTCAAGGATCATCAAGCTCTAACTCCCCTGCCGCAAGCAGGGCCACCAACTTCCATATCTAATACTAAACTAGGCTGCCTAGGGCCTCATCTAACCTGGCCTTGAACACCTCTAGGGATGGGTGTAGCACAAATGAAGGCAAAAGCCTTTATATGAGAAATAGGTGTTATAGGGAAAATAGAAAAGAGGAATTAAATCACCCCTCCCAGCAACAGTCCGGAGAAAAGGACGAGCTGAGGAATGTGACCCTCCCCCGTTCGTACCATCCCGCCGCAGGAGGAGAAGGGCGGGGGAAAAGGGGGACTCGCGCAGACTCAGATTGCACTGGAAGTATCGCAGAGTCAGAAGGGGGGCTCTAACTCCCCCCCACCTGCTCCAGGCACTCACATTCTCACATAGCTCACCCATTGGTTCAGGCTGTGGCCTTGGAATTCCACTACAATGGGGCATCCACGACCTCTCTGGGCAGCCTGTTCCAGCACTTCACCACTCCCTTGGTAAAGAACTTCCCTCTGATATCCAACCTAAATCTTCCCTCCTTCAACTTAAAACCATTTCCCCTTGTCCTATCATTATCCTGTCGTTGTCCTGTCATTATCTACCCTTGTAAAGAGTGGATTCCCCTCCTGTTTGTAGGCTCCCTTTAGGAACTGGAAGGCTGCAACGAGGTCTCCTCGCAGCCTTCTCTTCTCCAGGCTGAACAAGCCCATCTCCCTCAGCCTGTGTTTGTAGGGGAGGTTCTTCAGCCCTCTGATCATCTTTGTACCCTTTCCATTAAACCTGCAACGCTGCTGCAAGATGATTGCTTCTACTTGGCTTGTTATCTTTCTAGGACTGATTGACTCCTTAGTTAGCCCTGTTGTGGTTTAGTTGGTTCTGTCACAAGGGACAGGGCTTCGCTCTCCTCCTTTCTCTCTTCCAGGGGTGAAGAAGTATGAAGGGCCCAACCAAGATAAGGAAGGGTAACTAATTTACTACAAATGATAAAAGAATTTAAGATATTATGATGTGAAAAGGAGTTATGGGTAACAAAAAAAAATGGGAGAAAGAGGAGTTCAGGCAATGCTGCTCATGGTGCTACTGGAAGCAGAAGAGAGCCTTCTCGCCCATGGTCGTGCTATTCTACCTCTTCTACCTGGAATTGGAAATCATGTGGGGAGTACTGGAGACTTCTGGGAACTGTAGTCTGTCTCTTCTCAGTGTATCTTCCTCTCAGAGAGCCAAAACTCAAATCAGAATAGCCGATACTGCCAGGACCTAGGAAATGCAAATAGCTGAGACTGCTAGAGTCCTGCAGGCAGTGCAGCTCCCCAGCACTATGCTCCAGCACCAAAGAGCTTGCTGCGTAGTGTCATGATATGGAATGCTGATAACACCAGGATAATCCTGTATCACATTAATTGGCCTGTAGCACACTAGGCATCTCTCCTTCAGGAACTCTTGCTTCCTTGGAACTGGATTTCCTGAGAAAGGGATCTGGCTTTCACCTGGCTTACCTTCCCTGATGAAAGGCAGCACAGGAACTGATGACAAGCAAGAGATCAGAAAAAAAAGTGAATTCAAGCCTTTTCTCATTGTTAATTATTTTTTTCTAGGTGAATTAGTTGCTGGAGGCCCTGATCCTTTTCCTGCTCAAATGAACAAAGCCATGTCTCTGAATCCAGATTCAGAGTGAACTGGGGAAACCCATTACCTGCCACATTCCTACACAGGTTTCTTTGGTACCTAAGAAATTTCCTGACACCATGAACTCCTTCATGATGGGGAGAAGCACCACTTTCTGAAACACAGACAGAGTGGGATATCTGAATATCCACATCTATGTCTAGAAAGATAGACAGACAGATGTAGATCATAGAAGCATACAATTGTTTGAGTTGGAAGGGACAATTATAGGTCATCTAGTCCAACTGCCCATCTAAATCAGGTTGCTCAGAGCCTGCTCCTGCCTGACCTTGAAGATCTCCAGGGACAGGGCTTCCATCACATCTCTGGGCAACCTGTTTCTGTACCTCACTATCCTTATTGTAAAAAACTTTTTCTTTATATCCAGTCTAAATGGTCCCTCTTTCATTATGAAACCATTTTGCCTTATCCTATCACAACAGACCCTTCTAAAGAGTCTGTCCCATTGTTTCTTATAGCTACCCCTTCAGAGATCTCACCTGCACAGAGCAGAGGGGCAAGATCACCTCCCTCAACCTGCTGGCCTGGTTGGCTTTGTGGGTTGCAAGGGCACACTGCTGGCTCATGTTTGCTGGCTCCAGCTTTCCATCCATCAGTACCTTCAAGTTCTTTTCAGCATGCTGTGCTGAATCCTTTCATTCCCCAGCTTGTATTAATAGTGAAGGTTGCCATGATCCAGGTGTAAGACCTACACTTGGATTTGTTGATCCTCAGGAGGTTCTCCTGGGCCCACTGCTTGAGCCTGTCTACCCATCATTTGATAAAAGTGTACTGCTGAATCAGCAGGAGTCTGATTGAATTTCATAACAAGCCTCTCTGATTCTTCATTTTCTTGGAGACATTTCATTTAGATTACTGTTAAAGGGAATTAAATTAGTATTAACCTTGTCTATGAATGATGCTTCAGAAAGGTATTTCTCTTGGCATGCATGAAAATGAAAAGATAAATTGATATGTGCAAATCTCACCAATGTGTAACTCCATTGATTAAGTTTATAGATTGTCAAGCAGGATTAAACCAGATGAATTCAGAGAAATCAGTCTTTGGATATGCTTAGAGATGAGGCTGTGATATCATCCTGGTTCTAAATTATATCCAGGTAGAAATACAGCATGGAAGGTCACCATCCTATTAGGTAGACACATGTCAGTGCAAAAATGATGTGCTGACATATAGATTACCAGATTGGCTTTGCATGAACTGGATAAACACATTTACCAGCTGTATCCTGTATCTAGTTTCAATTGTTAGCCAAGCAGAAAGAAATGAGAAAGAAGAATGTTTAATAGAAAACAAAAATTCATTAGTAGATATTAAACTGAAGTTTGTTTCCTAGGTTCCTACTGATTTATTTATTTATTTTTTTAATCAAATGGGGGGAAAAGAAACGGCTCATATTTTTCTTTTTTCCTAATTTTGCAAATTTTGCTGATGTTTATCATTTTATAAGGGGTGAATGTTTTCTATTTGTCAGAGTACATCTATTGCAGCTGGAGTTATGGACCCTACTGAATTATTATCTGATTTGACTTTTCATTAACACTTGGCTGGCTTCTAATGCTCAAAATCATTTAAATAGTCTTTGTTTTAATGAAGATGAGGCATCACCTGCCTTCAACATCTTTGCTTACTAAATCCACCTCTATTCTGTAACTAAATAGATTGATTTATCTAACTATCCATCTATGGTAAAATTTATATCACTGTAACATTGTAGGTTACATGATTACCCAAATGTGCAGTGTGTACTTAAAATAAAAAAGGAAAGGGCAAATAAAAAGATATGTATCTTATAGCTAATTCAGAATCTGTTTCTACCAATAAACAAAATGTAACTTGCGTAAGTCTCCTTGTGCAGAGTATCAGTTGTTGCTGTTGAGAACTGTGACATGGTAGTTAAAGTGTTATTCTTATAAAATGCTCATTTTGAACGTTCAACCAACTCTATAACTCTCCCTTAGGAGTGCTGAAAAGTATTTTAAAATTTTTGGTTCTCTTTTGATGTGATCACATGGTAAAAGGCAGATCAAGGTGAGTTTGTCACACATAAATGTGATTTCTTTTAATCACATTAGATTATATGCAGAAATCATAGATGAACACTTCATGCACTGTTTTTTAATGGCTTATTGTACACTGTTACGTTCCTGAAAGCCCCTGGGATTTCTGCAGTGCAAAAGCAAAGAAAAAATATCAAAGACAAACAGAAAATTCAACAAGCTTGAGTCACTCATTTCACGCAGTTAAATGAGCACTGCTTTTACTGTGAGGAAAGTCTTTGGATCAAAATCTGATTTCTTTTTTTTCTCATTTTTTCAGCACAGATCCTGTTACTACACTGTGTTTCCAAAGAACGTTCGCACTGTGATCCCCTTATTTCAGAATGTCATTGTTCACTGACACTTACAGTATACTGATAGAGGTAATACAAGGGTGCATCATATTTTTTTCTGCTATTCTTACCATATGAAATGGGATTACATATTAATTTTTGTTTTCATTTGGGTTATAAACATGTCTGGAATTTTAGGTCTGAGTTTCATTAGGGTTCAATAAGCATTCTGTTTATCAGAACAGGAAGAAGAGATATAAAATATTACAGATTACAACACAAAATCCTGGAATTGTAAATTAATTCACATCTACCCTCCCCCACTTTCCCTTAGAACACCAGGTCACACCATATGTATTTCATACAACATTTGTTTCATAACATAGGAATATACTCCACGGGGTACTATGCTGCTCCCTCAGAAAAACAAAACAAAACAAAACAAATCAAAAACACAGGTTCTTAAAAAATCACTTGGACACACCACAGAATCTCAGGGCTGGCTTGAAATCAGTTTTGAAACACTTCACATTGAGGAAACACACACACAAAAATGGCACTATTGGAATCTGAGCTGAGGTATGTTTGTTTTTGATATGGAGCAGAATATTAATAGATAATACCAACACTCGGAAAGAAAATGGCTTTATCTTTTTATGGAAGTGCCAGTCAATGATTTCTCTAGTGAAGCTGTCGGGATGAAGGGTCAGTAGGGTTTGATTGAAGTACATGAACTCTCTAATCTCCAGTTATTTTCATAAGCTGTTTTCCAATAAGTAGTCAAAATGCTAAAACATCATTAACTAAAACAATATTAGAGAAAAAAACAACAACCAAACGAACATCAAAATCTAAAAAACTAACCTTCCTCATCTCCCTTGAACAAAATTTTTTCAGCGAACTCTATCTTAGTCTTAAGTTTTGGATTCAGCCTATCAGGAGCATATTTTGTCTTTGGCTATCTACTGAAAAATAATCTAAATATAGTAGGGTAATACTGCGTAGTTTGACGACTGCATTATTTTATTCATGTTTCATTTCATTTTCTGAGTTATGTCCACTTCTTTTGTTGCCATTGGACCTTGCATTCTCCTTTACTTATCAGAATAATTAGATGAAACAGTAATTCAGATTTACTGGAGCTCTTAAAGCTCATTCAACAGCTACTCAAAGAGTCTTGGAAATTGAACAAGTTCACATTTTGCTTTTTCCTTTCCCCTCAAGGCATATGTGAAGCATCATAGAATTGAAGAATCAGAATCCTAGAATCATAGAATCATAGATTGGCCTGGGTTGAAAAGGATCTCAAAGATGATCTAGTTTCAACCACCCTGCTATGTGCAGGGTCACCGACCACTAGACCAGGCTGCCCAGAGCCACATCCAGCCTGGCCTTGAATGCCTCTAGGGATGGGGCATCCACAACCTCCCTGGGCAACCTGTTCCAGTGCGTCACCACCCTCCGTGTGAAAAACTTCCTCCTAATATCTAACATAAATCTCCTCTGTCTTAGTTTAAAAGCATTCCCCCTTGTCCTATCACTATCCACCCTTGTAAACAGCCGTTTCCCCTCCTGTAAAGTACAGGAATGAGGTCTCCCCGGAGCCTTCTCTTCTCCAAGCTAAACAAGCCCAGTTCCCTCAATCTTTCTTCATAGGAGTGATGCTCCACCCTCTGATCTTCTTAGTGGCCCTCCTCTGGACCTGTTCCAGAGGAGAATGACCAGGTGAACTAACAGTGCTGCTAGAACCATCATTTGGCAGAAAGGAGTTTCCTTTTATTGTGTGTGTGTGTGTGTGTCAGCAAGAGTGGGGGAGAGCTTGAGCATTGCTCAGATGACCAAAAGGAACTGATTTTCACAATGCAGAGAGCCAAATTTTGTCTGTCTTCTCAAGAGAAGTACTGCCTGCAAGGGTGGCTGGGTAAGAAATTAAAGGGGGAAGTAACAATGAAGGCAGTAGACTCTGACCAGAGAGCAATGCAGGGGATCCTCTGGAGAGAGACAGAAAGAAAAAGACTTCACTTTCCAGTTGGTGATATATGTTTAGTTATAAATTCCCATGTAGAGGAGATGCTATAAGGCATCCTCAGCACAGGGAGCACAGCAACTTCATTCTACTCAAATCTCAGTGCTTTACTGTCTCATCACAGCCAAACCTTGCTGTATCTCACTCTGTCACACTGTATCTAATGATACCACTGCAAACAGCCTGACCTCCCCGTGACTTATGTCACCCTTGTATACACATTGTAGGCACAGCCTCTCAAAATACTAAATAGGCATCTGACACTACCCTAAACTCTTTAAATAAATTTCAGTGCATCTGTGCCAAGGAACACGCCACTGGACTTCTGCTATCATAATATTTCTATTCCACTCTTGCATGGTCTAACACAAACATACTCAGCCCACATCATTATTACTGGTGGAAAGCTTCCAGTCTAGAAAGAAAAGAGTGACTTTCTTGAAGGGTTAAGAGAAGGTCAAACTATTTCTCTGTAGTACTCTGGACCATGTCAGAATGGAAACTTCCTGAAGGCCAACTATATTTTGTTTTGTTTTGTTTTTTAATTAATGTTTTTGTTTTTGTTTTAGGAAAGTAGGTATCAGATATGTAATGCTGAGGCTAAATTGTCAGTTTGAGATTTATATAAAGCAGAGCTCTGGCAAGGATGCACATCTCTTCAGTAACACTTCTTTTGGGAAACAGGTTCTTAGAAAAATGTCTTGAAACTTGAGATATGTAAAATAAAATAAAGAAAGATTACTGTTAAATAACTAGCTCATGGAAAACATAAGTTGCATCCAAGGTTATCTGTAATGAGCTCTGTGATGATTAAAATAAAACTGTATATCTGAACTACTCAGTGTTCAAGTTATCATTTGTATCTTAATACATCACTATTTAAATACACATTGTGACTCTGAGATGGTCAACTGCATTGGATCTGGGTCTCATCATTGACTGTGGAGTTGTAGTTATCTGACATTCCTCTGTTAAGGAGAGCAGGGTGCTTTGCTAAGGAGTATTTGCTTGCTCACTTTTGCCATGTAATGTTGGTTGGTCTGCTGTACTCAGCACATAACACAAGGCACATGAGAACAGACCAGGAGGGGTTTTAAGATCATAGAATCATAGAATGGCCTGGGTTGAAAAGGACCGTAATGATCATCTAGTTTCAACCTCCCTGCTATGTGCAGGGTTGCCATCCAATGGACCAGGCTGCCCAGAGCCACATCCAGCCTGGCCTTGAATGCCTCCAGGGATGGGGCATCCACAACCTCCTTGGGCAACCTGTTCCAGTGTGTCACCACTCTGTGTGAAGAACTTCCTCCTAATATCTAAACTAAACCTCCCCTGTCTCAGTTTAAAAGCATTCCCCCTTGTCCTATCACTATCCACCCTCATAAACAGCCGTTCCCCTTCCTGTTTATATGCTCCCTTCAAGTACTGGAAGGCTGCAATGAGGTTTCCCTGGAGCCTTTTCTTTTCCAAGCTAAACAAGCCCAGTTCCCTCAACCTTTCCTCATAGGAGAGGTGTTCCAGCCCTCTGATCATTTTAGTGGCCCTTCTCTGGACCCGCTCCAAGAGCTCCATGTCCTTCCTGTACTGGGGGCCCCAGGCCTGGACACAGTACTCCAGGTGGGGCCTCACAAGAGCTGAGTAGAGGGGGACAATCACCTCTCTCTCCCTGCTGGCCACCCCTTCTTTAATGCAGCCCAGAACACAGTTGACCTTCCAGGCTGCAAGCGCACACTGCTGGCTCATGTCCAGCTTCTCATCCACCAGGACCTCCAAGTCCTTCTCTGCAGGACTGCTCTCAAGGAGATCTTCCCCCAGTTTGTATAAATACCTGAGATTTCCCCAACCCAAGTGCAGCACCCTGCACTTGGCCTTATTGAAACTCATTAGGTTTTCATGGGCCCACTTCTCCAGCCTGTCCAGGTCCCTCTGGATGGCTTCCCTTCCTTCCAATGTGTCGACTGCATCGCTCAGTTTGGTGTCATCTGCAAACTTGCTGAGTGTGCACTCGATGCCATCGTCTGTGTCATTGATCAAGATGTTGAAGCGCGCCGGTCCCAAGACTGACCCCTGAGGCACATCGCTTGTGACCGGCCTCCACCCTGACACAGAACCTTTGATCACAACCCTTTGGTTGGTTTGTTGGTCCAGCCAGCCAATTTCTAATCCATCAAACAGTCCATCCTTCAAATCCACAGCTCTCCAATTTAGAGAGAAGGATGTGGTGAGGGACCATGTCAAAGGCCTTGCAGAAATCCAGGTAGATGACATCCACTGCCCTTCTCCCATCCACCGAAGACATCACTCCATCACAGAAGGCCACCAGATTGGTCAGGCAAGATCTGCCCTTGGTGAAGTCATGCTGGCTGTCTCAAATCACCTCTTGATCTCGTATGTGTCTTAACATAGCTTCTAGGAGGATCTGTTCCATGACCTTCCCAGGCACAGAGTTGAGACTCACCGGCCTGTAGTTCCCTGAGTCTTCCTTTCTCCCTTTCTTAAAAATGGGAGTAATGTTTCCCTTTTTCCAGTCACCGGGGACTTCACCAGACAGCCGTGATTTTTCAAATATGATGGAGAGCGGCTTGGCAACCACATCAGCCATCTCTTTCAGAACCCTAGGATGGATATCATCTGGCCCCATGGACTTATACATGTTCAATTTCATGACGAGGACTCGGACTTGTTCCACTGTTACAGTGGGACAGAAACCACTCCCCACACCCTCACCTAGAGGCTCATGGTCCTGGCAGACATGGGAAGCCTGACCACCCGTGAAGACTGAGGCAAAGTACTCACTGAGTACCTCAGCTTTTTCTATGACTGACGAAGCCAGCTCCCCATTGCCTTTCATCAGAGGGGGAACAATCTCCTTGGCCTGTCTCTTCCTGTCTACGTACCTGTAGAACCCTTTCTTGTTATCTTTCACATCCCTCACCAAGTTCAGCTCCATCTGCACCTTGGCTTTCTTAATCCTATCTCTACACACCCGGAAAACAGCCCCGTATTCCTCCCAGGATACACAACCCTGCTTCCACTTTCTGTACATTTCCCTCTTTTCTCTCAGTTTAAGCTGCAGGTCCTTGCACAGCCACAACGGTTGCCTGCCTCCCCTGTTCGACTTCTTTGATGGAGAGTCGCTGCGCTCTCAGAAGGGTATCCTTAAAGAGCTGCCAGCTTTGTTCTGTACCCATGCCTTTAAGGACAGTTTCCCTGGGAATCCCACTCAGCAGCTCCTTGAGCAGCCGGAATTTTGCTCTCCTAAAGCACAGGGTCCTAGCTCTGCTTTTTGCATTCTTCAAGATTACAGATTCCACCAAGGCGTGGTCTCTACAGCCGAGGCTGCCTCCAATCTTAACCTCTCTAATGCTCTCTTCTGCATTAGTGAGCACCAGGTCCAGTAAGGCTTCACCTTGGGTTGGTCCATCTATTACCTGGACCAGGAAGTTGTCCTCTACAGACTCCAAGAATCTCCTGGATTGTCTGCCACCCGCCATGCCACTATTCCAGCTGATATCTGGATGGTTGAAATCCGCCATCAGGACAAGAGCCCGCGAGCACAACACCTCCTGCAGCTGAAACAAGAAGCCTTGCCAACAGGCTTCTCCTGATCAGGCGGCCTGTAGCAGACCCCAACTACTGGATGCCCCTTACTGGACTGATTCTTGATTTTAACCCACAAGCTCCTGACCTGATCATGGCTGTTCCTCAGACACAGCTCTTTGCAATCTATCCACTTCCTAACATAGAGGGCAACTCCCCCACCCCTCCTACCCTGTCTATCCCTTCTGAAAAGCCTGTAGTCCTCAATCAGGGTATTCCAATCATGGGATTCATCCCACCATGTTTCTATGATAGCAATTAGGTCATACTTGCCCAATTGTGCCACGGTTTCTAGCTCCTCCTGTTTATTTCCCATGCTGCGTGCATTGGTACAGAGGCACATCAGCTTAGCTATTGGCCTCGTTGCCGTCTCAGAGGAGCCCTCCCTAGTACTTCCAGGACAAGTCTGAGGTTTTCCCTTACCACCTCCCAAGATGACAGCGTTCCCATTCGCTTCTCTGTCACCTAGTACACCCCTTTCCCCCATCATATCTAGTCTAAAGCCCTGCTAACCAGCCCAGCCAGCTTGTTCCCGAGAATATTTGTGGCCCTTCTAATCAGTGATGTAAAGCAAGATGTAAAAGCAAATCTGTACAAGTGATAATCAAGAAACTAACAGTGTTAGCTTAGCCAGAAATAAAAAAAGGAGACTGCAAGAGTGAGAATGAAGCTGCAGATTGAACCTTTGTGATGGCCTGATGGCATGTATGCGTGTTCTGACTTTTTTTCCTTTTCCCAGGAAAAAAGTTAGGCCAGAGAATTGCAATCAGTATTGAACAAGCAGAAAATTACAATGGAGTGGTACTTTTTCCATTTCCTTACTCTTTTGGGGACTGACAAATTTCACACACATTTCTGAAATGAACTACTGAGTGTAATAGGGACAACAGCATGAGAAAGTAAAAGCAAAAGAAAAGAGGAGAGATGCAGGATAGAAAAGGGACTATAGAATCAGTTAAGTTTGCTATTAACACTCTTGACCCAGGCCCAAGGAACACACAGTAAATTTGGTTTAAGAAAAAGCCAAATCAGCAAAAGGAAGGTGTGAGGCCTGGCATTTATTAAACTGACCTACAACTGGCCATCAGTTGAGGACTCAACTTCTTACAGTTTTCATGAGATTAATGTATATGAAAGCACTCATCCCAAGTCAGAGAACTGCAATGCAGATCCAACAATCCCCAGAGGCAGAGTGATCAGCCTGATGAGCAAAGGTTTATCCAGAACAACCTCATTTTCAATTCCTTCTCATTATAAAAATACATCATCTATCTCCTAACAAGAATAACAAGCAACTGGCCTCTGATACAAAAATAACATAAAATTATGTGTCCATCTCTCTAGACCATACATATTTCTTTCCCTTTGCAGGAACTGGAGACTTAGAGCAAACCTAAATTTTGCTCTTCCCTTACTCCTCGTTAATTAACCATTAATCTCCATTTAAACCTCTTCATCCTTTTCCCAAGACATAATTATCATTATGTTAAATGGGTTGATATATTCAATGAATTGTTCACACAATGCATTTCTCACTGTCTTCACAAGAGATTTGGGCTGAGCAACAGAATATAATCTAGAAATTTGTCAAGATCCTGATGCAGGTGCTGGACATTGGTTCTGGAGGTGTTAGTGTTAAAAGCTAAGCCAGCAGCCTAGTATTGCATGAAATGGTAACATAAAACTTGCACATAATGTGTACTTTAGCTTGCTATGGAAAGCATGAGCCTCGTATGTATCATCAGCAAGGACCCATCTTGTATGTTCTCACTGAACACATTCACTGCAGTGAGCTGCTGAACGCGGCTTGATCCAGTATGACACCAGCACCACCAGAAAGCGCTCAGCTCTGCACCGAATATAGGGAAAAGACATTCAAAATGACCCAGGAGGACAATCCCATCCATCCACAAATGAGCACCTCTGAATCTGTCCCAGGCTCCTGCAGCAGTCCCCTGCACACTGAAGCACTGCAGTACTAAGGATGCTTTCAGAATGGAAGGGGGAAGAATCTAAAGAGACTTGGAGTTTTAACAGCCATGTTTTGCACATTCACAGTTTAGAACAGAGAATTATTGACAATTGACATGATTTGACACCACCACGAGGATAACACTGACCATAAAGAGAGATTGAGCTAAAAGTTTTATGTTGCCTTAAGTAAGCTGAGTCAAAGGTGAACAAAAACAAGTAACATTGTTCTTGACTAAAGAAATTCATTCTTAAAATAGAAAACTGATCAAATAAGTTCTCAGTAACAACAGCAACAAATTAACATCTCCTACCACTATACCCAAGTGCCTATTTCTAGTTTTGGTATGCATAAAAAAATCTGTACACAAAAGAGTTCGGATATGGAATTGTTGAGATTCCTTTTGGAATCTTAGCTGAATATTAACCTAAAATGTTTGAATGTAAATGTTTCTTCTGTGTTTTGAACTGTTTCCATGATTTTACATCAGTTTAGCATTTCAAGAGCAGATTCCAACCTAAAGAAAGTACAGAATAGAAGTTAACTCTAAATATAAAAAGACAAAAACACAGCAAGGAAAATAAATCCTCAAATACAGGACACAATTTTTCTTAAATCTGTTCCTCTTTTTCTGAACTATTCTTTAGCAAAATGAAGTTCATTATTCTTTTGCTTTGGAAAGGTAATTCTTTTTTTTTTCTTGTGAAATATAAGACCTTAGATTACACTTTTCTAGCAGGTCTCTGTTGTATGCAAAGAGCAATATTCTCACCTAATGACTTACTTTCATCTTCTTCAATAATGAAAGGGGTAAAACCTGAAAGGGAAGGCTTCCCTATCTATAGTGCTAATATTCAGCATAGAATTCACCCGGCAGTTTTCTGGCTTTAGCCATGTAAGCAATAAAGCCCTTAAGTGGCTTGGGCATCATGAGGGCCAGCGCTGCAAAGAATTCATGAAGCAGGGCCTGCAAAGGCTGCTACCTCAATATTAGTTTCAGTGCCAAGAGTTTTCTCTCTGTTATCCTTGACTTTGATCCATCCTCAAGAGCATGGCTGTGGGCTAAGAGTTTAAACTGGAGGTGAAAGCTGGAGCTGGAAACCACTGCAGCCCTCTTGGAGGAAGTCAGGGACTTGCCTTGCCCTTTTGGACTCAGTGAGCCTCTGCTTTCCATTGCCAGCCTGTTTGGGGAGCAAAGTCGCTCTCCCACTGCAGCTAACAGCCAGTGGAGGAGGAGGGTGAACAGCTGGGAAAGTTGCATCAAAAAACAAGTAACAGCAAGGCTTTGCCAAGCCTTGCTAATGAAAGAATATTCTCCGATACAGAGATGCGTTCTGCCAATATAGTGTGTGCAAAATGACAAAATACATTTTTTTTCTCCATTCCCTACCACATTTTATTTATTTATTTATTTATTTTGCTTACAGTAGTTGCCAGGACCCCTTACTGTGCTTCATTTCCATTACTCTTTCCAGTCTAGTTGCTTTAGTACCAAGAAGATTTCTTTTATTTTTTATTTATTTAGTAATGTAGTCTAGGGAATTTTTATTCCTTCATGCTTGATAGTAATTTTCTGCAATCTCCTCGGGCCTCTGCAGCTATTTACAATGATTAGCAGTTTGCAAAAGGTAATGAGTTTCTATCTTTTCCTTCTCTCTCCCTCTGTTTTGCCTCTCTGCTTCTTCTTATGGCAGTCTTTCAGTTATTCAAAATAAACAGACAACTGCATAATTAAGAACTGTACTGCCAACAAGAAAATATAATTGAGCCTCCTTAAATACCATAGGAAATAGAAGGAGAGCTTGATGGGTATTGCTACCTTTTCTTTCAAGTCATGGGGTAGGGATTTTTTTCTTCCACACCTAATTTTTGTTTAGGAACAAAAGATTTTTGTGTCTACAAGAAAGAGGAGATGAGTGATGTTAGATTTGCATTTTCCCTTCACTAAAGCCTTGCATTTTACTGAAAGTAAAAAAGGTTTCCATTCTACAAATAAAAGCATCTGTTTGAATAACAAAACCACTTGAGAAAGAAATCAGAGAAAAATAATTACTATTTTTCCAAAGCAGGACTGAAATATCCAGAGGTCAATAGAAAATGGCTAGCACTCATTTAATGGTGTCCCTTTCATTTTCCTGAAGCCTCCATTTAAGCTGTGGATAAAAAGCACATTAAATGCTTTATTTTTTTCCCATTTCCTATGAAATATCCTGACTCTTTCAAAAGTCTGCAGAAACCTTTTAAACACAACAATTTTTGTAAAGCCTATTTATCAAGATTTGTTGCTCATCTGTAAAATTAAGGTCATTATCACAATTTTTTTACAGTGGTATGCAGAGGCAGCAGCCAGGTCTGACCTCCCTCAGGGGCTGGATAGACAGCACTGGAGACTGCAGCTCAAGAGGCTGCAGAAGGGAAAAGATCCAGGAGGCAAGGAGCAGAAAGAGTGAAACAAAGCAGCGCAGCCCCTTGCTTCCAGGTGCTGAATGCCAGGGCACAGTCAAGAACTGCCTACAACTCTGAAGTCCCAGCAATTTGCTTTCCATACCCAGACAGGGCTAAGAGAAGGATTGGTTCTGTGGGTGGTGCTCAGCACTCGTACAGTCACACCTGGCATGCACCTACATGGCATTTAAGCTGAGTACCCACCTTGTTAACATCTCCAATATACTTGTTGGCCACATTTGCATCTATTCATTTTTCCTCATGTTTCTGGAAATACATGCACAGTTTTTCATTGTTAGGAACAATTCTTCTTGGAGGGCAGAATATAAGAACAATAAGAAGAAAAAAGAAAAAGAAAATATTGGAGATAGATGGATTTTTCTCCTGAATTTGACTTGAAGAAAAGAACTAAACCTTAGCCTTGGAGAGGAACCCTGAATAGATATTCTCAGACATTTTGTCACCTTTGGAAGAATCTAAAAGCAATTGATTTCTGTGCTTTGACCACAGAGCTCCCTAGGCAGCTGAGCACAGGCTCCCAAATGACACTTCAGAGCCCAGGATGCCTTGATGCATTTGGATTTCTCATTAATTCACTCAGATATTTCAATCCTAATGTCCATCACAGTGAGCATACTTCTCTCGCTCTCTACCTTTGTGAAATCATTTCGTAAGTACAGCATTCACACAGGGAGCTGGAAATTGTTTAGAGGGTCCTCTCAGCCTGAGGGGACTTGATGTGATTACTCCCACATCCCAAGAGGCAGATGAGGGATCAAACTGTTTTCGCTTCTTGTTGAAGCTTCATCTTTATATAGAAGTGAGAGATCAAGACTAGGAAAGGTGCAGTTTGATTCCTGTGGTCTAGATAATTGTGCAGATAACAGTTTGAGGGGATACCTGGTTTCTGGTCCAAGATAAAGAATTTTCTTTGGTGCTCTGAATAATTGAATCACCGAAAAAAAAGGACCAAACAGCTGAGGAGAACATAGCAAGAGCCAGTGGCCCACTCAGTCTGCTTCCTTTGGGTGCAGAGGCCCAGGAAAAATAAGATTTGTTCTGGGGGCGACATGACAGTGCATTTTTCTCAATTATCTGATATTTCCTCAAAATTAATTTTCCATAAACTGAAGTGATTTCACATTTTCTCCAATACTACAGTTGGTACAGTCAGTAGTATTTTAATTACTATTCTGAAAGATCCTATGATCCATTTGCACAAGAGTACATAGCTGCTTCACCTGTCACTTGACCAGCCAAGACAGCTAGAGGAAGGCATCTACTCCTGAGAAAGCCTTAGTGAACCAAGAGATGTGCTGAAGTTCTGTGCAGGAGGGGTTGGTTTGGCTTCAGAGCGTACCAGGCAGTCAAAATTCAGATGTAATGCACAGCACACTCCAAAAATCCTTTAAAGAGGAGAAGACAGGAGCTACAGCTCCAGGAGCTGATGGCAAGAACAGAACCACCAGCCCTGATGCGCTGATATATGTACTACAAAACTGACAGCTCAAGTACAGCCTAGACCAGTCATCCAGACCCACACTTGGTGGTGGCTCAAGAGTTAGCACAGGTCCAAGGTCAGTCCGAGCAGGCGGCCCGGACTCAGTCAGCCTGTTTGAGGAACAACTTCTTAGCTCCCGGGATACATGACTTTAAGACCAGGGAAGAATCCATGATCTTGTTTCACAGAATCACAGAATGGTTGAGGTTGGAAGGGAACCTGGGAGGAAACTGCTTCAGTCCCTGCTCAGCCAGGGACACCCAGAGCAGTAGCCCAGGTGGATTTTGAAGATCTCTGAAGAGGAAGACTTCACAAATTCTCTGGGCAATTCACTGGTTTATTTACTAGTAAATATGTAGCCATGGAGATCATCATTGCTTCTTCTTAATACCTAGTCAGCGTCAGCATACTTTATTATTAACTATAAATATTATTACCCGCCACCTGCCTTAATAGACAATAGACGTCAATTGGATTTTTTTTGCAGTAACAAAGTGCATGGAATATGACCTAAGACGAATATTTACATGAGAGTTCCCACACAAGCTGCTTTTGTTTCACCAAGCACAAGCTCTCTGCAGCTTTCTCCATTGTTTATTTCTCTCTCAGTTCTGCCATGTCCTCCACATTTTCCATTTGTCATCTTGAAGCATTTTGGCAGAATTCACACGCCTATCAAGGTCTGGCCTGGCTCATGTTGCTTCACCACAGATACATGCCTGTATACACTTCAGTGTTACAAAAACAGAAACTTAACACACTGTAAATAAACTCTATTATTTTAACCAACATGCCAGCCTATTATCATTAGTCTTAACTTCACAGAGGGTGAACACGCTCTAACTTATACAGCATGATTTTTCCATTCTCCTTCTGATTTCTCTCAATATTTTATTTTAAACAATTGGAGCTGAATATAGGCCAAACTTGGATACTTCATCTGCTTACACTGAAATAATCTCCACATTCCCAACTGTAAACCCAGTCAGTCAAATTGCAGAAGAACTGGAAAACGCAAGTGATACTATCATTTTCTCTAAGGGCACCTGATAGAAAGGAGCTCAGTTTTACTTTGTCATGCTGCTGCTCAAGGTTCACAGTCTCCCATGCAGAGGTGTCTTCAGATCTGTCTGGGACTGGGTGAAGAGGTACAGCCTGGCCCAGCTGGCAAAAAAAGATCGATTTTTACATTTATATACACATATTAATCCATTATTTTGGCATGTGTATATATATATATATATATATAAATAAATATGCCATTCTAGGTCTTGGTAGAATGAGAAAGAGAAAATAACTTTGCTTTCCCTGCTTTGGCTTCTAAGGCTCAACCTGGCTGTCATGGCTCCAACATCATATGGGAAAATCATACTCAATTGTTTCATTTCTGAGTCCCACTCAGAGGTATTATATTTAAAGATACTGCTTTTTATTTTTATTTTTTTTTCCAAAATTGGTAAACAATGCTAGCAGTGATTGGGTGCATTTATTTTCCACAGTGAGGCAAAACAGTGATAAACTAAAATTTTCATAGTGCCTAGTTTTGTGTTACCACCACAAGGTTAAAAAGGGTTTATTTTTGCAAAGTGTTAAGCGCTCTAATGTCTTTCCATATGAGCGCTAGGAAAAGCAGAAGAAATAACACTGTAATGCAAATAACTTCCAGTTAAAAGTTTAGCACCTTGAAGATATAAATTGAAAATGAGACGAAAAAAAGGTCTTTCCTGCCAAGCAGGTCTGCATTCAGACTCTGGCTCATAATTTTTCATTAAAACAGCGAAAGGTAAAGAAAGCATTACACAGCTTAAAGCCTGTTCTAATATCAGATGAATAATAAATACATTAGTTTTGGCTGAGCAATGGTGAAATGCATTTCTACATACCAGCAGATAATGAGCTTGCTCAAGTAGCCTTGTGTATGCGAAAGGATTTCTGAAGAAACAGCGCAGTATAATCAAGAATTTGTTATTGCTAATCCTAAGACTTTGATTCTTCATTCACCAGCTTTCTTTTTTTTTTCTCATTTGGATTGCCCCAGCATACCAGATGTTGCAGTAAATACAGAAAACAGAGCGCCTAGAGGGGGGTGCTAGAACCAGCTTAAACAATTGCCCTGTTGCTCTGCTAGGAGTCATGAGAAATTTTAGAAACAATGATTTTTTTTCTTTTCTTTTTTTATTAAAAGGCCTTTTTAAAGCTAAACCCTGGCCAACGTGTTCTAAATCTTTCAGATGCCAAGTGAGTCAGTCTTTTAGCACACAATCTTAGCAACAATCATAACAACATTTTTGTATTATTATAGGCACTATTGCCAGCGTGTTCAATTGTGCATGGAATAAATAGCCCACATTAGCAACTTGCCTTAAAATTCATGCGATGGTAGCAGCTAGCTTAATTAAGCACATCTCTCTGGGAAATCGGTAATAATAGTAATGAATGAACCTGCTGCTGACCTGCAGCAGAGAGAAGTTCACAACATTTCTGAGTTCAAAACTACAGAACTCCTGTAGCTGCCTAGATCATAATTACTCTGCAACACTGCCGTTGGGAAAGGCAAGTAATATGATCAAAATTCATCTTAGTTGGATATTTGTCCTCTTCTTTTATACTTGCCATTGTGCAGAATAATGATAGTATTTTTTCTTTATTTCTTTTCTTTTCTTTAATTGCAGAAGAAAGCCTTGGCACATTTTTTTCTCCTAAGACCTTCCATTGTTCTGTGACATCCTACACAGGATTTCCACTAGGTGAGGGACTGCAGTGTGGTTAAGTGTTTTAATTATTCCACAAAATAAATAGATAAATAAATAAAAATCCCCAAAGGGTTTACGAATAGTTTATACATTGTGAACAGTTAATTTGAAGCAAGGAGCTTCTATTCAGTTTCACAAAACTGAATGTCTCTATTCAGATCATACCAACCTAAAACACAGCTGGGGCAGGGGGTGAAAGCAAATACTTTTCCCAAGAGAACTGTCTCCAATTTTACAAAAATTATTTTTCAATTAAAAACCAAAACAAAGAAGCTTTTCATTGGAATATTCTGAGCCAGCTCTAACATTGACAGATTGCGATTTCTGAGAAAAAGCCAAAAACAAACACAATGACATTGGGCCTGGAAAACTTGCTTTGCAAGGAAAATTTGAAAAAGCTGAGGACAAACATTTGACAAAGATGGAAAGACAAATAGATGTTATAACATATTTGAATTTCATAAACATCAAGCACAGATTTTCTGTAGTAAGATGCATACTGTCATAGAAGAGATTAAAGAAAAATAATCACGAGCTGGCTTCAAAAGAGATGAAGTCAGAGAGGTGGAGTAGATTTTTTTTATTAGTAATGTGTATTTTACTAACAATAGAAGACTGATGGAAAAGGCTGAATGTCACTACCTTAGTGTTTGGGATATAGAGAGAAGAAGATAGATAGAAAACAAACACAGCAAATGGAAATACTAAGGAATATGGTTTCTATACACAGAAATTACATGAAGCGCTACAAAATATCCTATATCCACATTGACAAGGAAATGTGCAGAACAACCTGAAGGTACATTTTCCAATTCTTCATTTCTATAATTGCCCAGATACCAGCATATAAAAAAACAATACGGTGTAGAGGTCAGCATATACACAGAAGCAAAAGGCATCATTGGCAGTCAGTTGGTTATCATTGGAGACAGTTACTTAAATTAAAACCATTGCACCCTTCAAATAAAATCCTAGGAGAAAAACATAGACAACAGTTACAACTGGCAACAAGTAAACAAGAAACAGTGTTTCATGGCATAGCCAGTCTCCTTCAACAGCTTGAGCTCTTACAGAAAGATACTGTACAGTAGAGAGAGGAGACCTGGACCTTTCTTTCCCCCCTTTTTTTTTTCTTTATTAGTCAGTAGGAGCATTGCATCCCACTAAGCCAAGAAAAGGAAGAACTGAGAGACATAAATGGATATCGTGCCCAAAATCTATGGTGAGTCATGGAAGACATCAGCAATAACTTACATTTCTAAGAGCAGGGGAAACAAGAACAAACAAAAACAATAACCAAAAAAACATTTCACGTTTAGAAAGTATTAAGAATATAAGTAAGAATTTTAATAATCAGAAGTAATGCTTCAGGAGAGACTCTTCTGTGTTCTACTTTCTTGAGTTAAGATGCTTTATTTCTCCATCACAGGGTCAAAAGTTTAACAAAGCTGACAGTGCAAAGATTGCCCAAAAAGTGGGAAAAAAAAATCTAGAAACCACAAATAAAAGTGAACCATAAATACAGGACTGATACCACTATTGTTTTTGCCCCAGGTGGCCAGCAGCCAAATATTGACTATATTCAAAGAAAGTCACTGGTTAAATAAGTCTTTAAAACACACATGAAGCCATAAGGGATCCAGAAGGGCCAAAATCAGGAATGAGAAATTATAGTATTTCCAGTAGTCCACGAGAGAACATTTCTTCAAATGTTTGTTGCTTATAGCCCAGCAAACAAGCAAGGAATCCAAAATGAGGAAGGGAGCAGATAAAGTAAAACCCTCTGTAGGGTTACTGGGCTGTTAGGTACTTCACTGCTGATCCTATGTAGCAGCAGAGCTGCCCCATAGCTGTGCCATGGAGCTAAAGCAGAAAAACAAACATTTCCAGGCACTAATGTTAGCTTTACTTCAGATTAGGTCTCAGGGTGTTATTGTTACAGGGCCAGACCATAACACCCACACATTCTATACATAATTTGGCTGTCCAGAGCTAAGAAACAAACAAACAAACAAACAAACAAAAAAACAGAGCTGGCATCTGGGTTTCATTTTTGCCAGTCTTGAGAGAGCTTTGAAAGATTTAAAAGCAAAATAAAACTAACTGAACCCTCTTCACCTCTATATCCACCCCAAGGAGATGTGGAAAGTGGAGGATTCTTGGAGATTTACACTGACAATCTGCTCTGCTCTGTTTCAGGAACCCTTATCCAAGCCCCGAGGCCACCAACACAAATAGTGCCTTGTTCTCAGCAGCAGCGGCTGAATCCTCCTGTCATGCAGTGACATCAGTTCAGGGAAAGAAAAGAGAGGGGGAAGGGGAGAAGCCCTGTAGTTTCTATCAGTTAGACAGACAGCAAATTGAGGAAGGAGCAGAAGTTGTTTGGGACTGTCTAGCAAGTGACAACTGTTTGATTGGCAGAAGGCCACAATGAGCATGCTGTGCCTTTAAAATAGGTGTCTATCTGCAGCCGGGAATATATTCAAATCAGGTTTCACAAAAAAGCTGTTCCAGCTACTTACAAGCTACTTAAAGTAATTAAAAACAGAGCTGCCTTTGTCTCTCAGAGCCTGTACAGAATGATGATGATGATGATGATGATGATGATGATGATGATGATGATGATAATAATAATAATAATAATAATAATAATAATAATAATAAAAGCAGAACAAAACAACAACAATCAGTTCCCAAGGTCAGTTCTAAAGTATTATACTTTTCCACATATGAAATTTAAGTTTACATACACAGGGCGGTACAAAGTCACTTATCTGCAACACTTGATGAGGTACGCTGTAGGAGGTGAGGATCCTTCCAAACATAGGAGCACTTAGTCTATGTAATTTGGATTGTAAAATACACACAGGGACAGATTAACCAAGCTGTCAGTAAGTAGGGCCAGGAGTGGGCAGGCAAATGATTGTGCTCCAGCCTCCTGCTCATCTTTTCCCTTGGATTCAATTGCGCTGGCCAAAAATATTACACACTCGGAGATCTAATTTCTGAGCACTCCTGGGGTACTTCAGCAGTGTGGGGCCCAAATTCACAGCCACGAGGAGCTGGCAGTAACTGGATGCTGCAGGTCACGCCATTAAACAGCTCTGTGCACTGGGAACAACTCTATGTTGCACACTGAATATTTGGAGGCTGCCTCAGTCTGCCCCACAGGCTGCTGCAGCTGTGGTTGCGGACCACCCTTTCATCACATAACGTAACACTCCAATTTTAATTGTAACATTCTTTTCATTCATCTTAAAAAAAAAAAAAAAAAATCAAACCAAAGTCAAACTCACCTAACACTGAGGTAAGGAGGCTATGCAATTTTTGTAACATTAGTTATGATTCCTTTTAGTCTTGATGGGAGAACAGTCTTAAATCACAATGGAATTTTTTTTTTTTGTAATCAAGATTCTTTTTTACTCATATATCGCTCTCTTCTGTTGTTTCTTACTCCACAGATTGCCCTGGAAGAAAGCCTTCATTTCACTCACTTCTTATCTAGACTTCCAGTGCTGAACAAAATAAATCATTCTATTTTATTCCAGGGGGTATTTTATTCTATAACACTTCAAACGATTTAAAATAACACTATTTTATTCTGGTGGATTAAAATATAGTAGTTTATCCCATTGAGAACTTCTTGGGGAAGTTTGGGAATGTTTTATTAAATATTTTTCACCTAGTGCGTAACATAGTTTTGAAATTTTCATATTGCATTGAAGTGTTTGAAAACACAGACATCATTCTTGACTGGCTCTATTTGCTTGTAACATATTAAAATATGATCAAATAAATCTAAAAAACATAGGCAGTTTTTATTTTGTAAGAACTGCTCCAAAGGTAATGCCTGCTACTTTATTATATTGGCCCACAATGTCAGAGATGAATGTTGGTGGTATGGCAGTAGAAGTTGAGCTTTCCCATCAATATTCAATTATATTTTGTCCCATTTTGTTGCCTTGCAACAGATGGCAGCAGAGGGGCAGTCTGACAAAATGGTGTCTGCCATGGAAGTGCCTATGAAGCAAGAATGTGTTATCAAATTACTCCATGTGGAAAAATGCACTGACATTCACTGATGCTTGCTGAACACTTGTGGAGATCGACCAGTGATGTGAGCACAGTGAGGCACTGGGTGGTGTGTTTCAGCACTACTGATAGCAATAGCGGGTCACCTCCACTGGTGCAGATTTTTATGAGCACAGCATACTGGCTCTTGTTCATGGCTTGCAAAACTGCATAGCTAATGGTGGTGACTATGTTAAAAATAGTGTTTTGTAGCTGAGAATTTGCTCTATCAATAGTGTTACTGTGCTCTTGGAAATATATAGGAGACATTACTTTCAGAGCGACCCACCTATATGTTCTTTGAAAGGATCTTGAAAATTTCATAATAGAAATACAGTTTTTGAATTTGATTAGAAAATACCCTTTCAAATGCAAAACATTTCCACAAACTGATCATTGCATATCCACAAATACTGTCAATTATTCTGAATGGCTTTTTAAGTTAAAAAAAAAACAACCAGTAAGGTACTTTAATTCAATGATAAAGGCTACTCATTTTCTTAGACATGCTCTGGAAAACATGTTTAAGTCATTTATAAAAAAAAAAAAAATTTGTAATATAGTGTACAGTCTACATTTGCAGTCATCTGTGGTGTTTGTTAATATATTTCTAGGCCTTGCAAGTAATTTACAATGCATTTAAGTCACTGTTCAATACTGACAGCACAGTTTTAAACATAACATGGCCTCCTTGTAAGTTTAATACAAAAGCTGTAAGATTTATTACAATGAAAGGAACAGAAACCAGAAACTTAGAACATCACAAGTTATATAGAAAAGAAACAGAAAGTATTAGATAGACTAAACAACATATTATAACATTATATAGGCTGAAAGACTCATGTGGTCATTATTACTAAAAAGAAGCATCTTTATGTTTATTAAATCTATGTGACCATGTCATGAGGGTTTTACTATAAGGTACACATACTATGAGTTTATACAAACCTAAATTTATTCACACAATGGGAAGCACTGCATATATTGCTGCATGGATACCGAGAAATAATTCTGAGCCCCTAAAGAAATGAGAAAATTCATCCTGGTAAATGACCAGCTAACGTCTTAGAAGATACATATTCCAGAATATAGAAACAGAGTTGAAGTGTGGAAAAGAGCAAAGGGAGCATGAGTTCACAATAGCCCAAATTCAGAGGAGGGACCAGCAGCATTTAGATTTCCGGATACAGGACATCACATCATGATCTTGATGAAGATCAATCTGTTGCAGTATGCCAAGCATGAAGCATTTCTCTAACAGAAATATATCAACTAACATATTGGGGAAAAAAAAAAAAAATCTGATGAAAGCAAGAAAAAAAAAAATGCAAGTAATTTTATCTACCAATCCAAACTCATTTATTCTCTTTATCCTGCTGACCCATATACTTCTCACTGTTCTATACTTGCTTCCTTTACAGGCTGAAATCTGGGCCTGTCTCTCTGACATCTTCTCATGAGTATTTAGCTGTCAGCTGAGACTCAGGGTGGTTAAAATAGAGCTGAGATTCCTCCTCCTTGACTTGGTTTCTCAGCCCCCGTAGACAAAACCATTATTCTGCTTGTCACTCATGCTTGTACCATGGTTATCGTCTTCAGAGAGCAGCCCAAGCAGGCAGTTCCACAGATGTTAAGCCAGCGTAAGCATGAGCTGCCACCAAAAAACCTCTCAGTTTTGCTGGCTGAGGTTTGAACTGGATCAGCTCTTCCATCCCTGCTGGCAGCACAGCTACATGATTACTAACAGAACTGGGAAGCAGATGCAGTGGGGTTTCCCTTTTGACAACAGCCTGTTGTCAATCATACTGGAGTTTTTTCTAAGATAAGGCCCCTGCCACACACCTGCAGAGGTGAAACTCCCTACATCTAGCTCCTCCAATGTCCTTAAAAAATGCCTACCTCTGAAAAATATGATTTTACACAGGTGAGATCTCCCCTATAGCAAACACTAGTCTCTGAAGTTGCTCCAACAACGACCATCCATCCTATACACACTTCATTACCTCACTTCCTCCGTCACATCCAACATTAACTACTTATTTTCACTTTAAGATACTTCCGATTTTACAGCCATCCTGTCAGCCACTGTTCAAACATCCACACTTAAGGTGACTTAATTTTTTCATCATAATTAAAGCATAAAGCTTCAGCTGCTTTTAACTGGAGTCCAGTCCCTGGCATCTGGAGCGGCCAAGCATTGGAACATCAACATCCCTGGAGGTATTCAAGGAACATGTAGATGTAGCACTGAGCAACACAGTTTAGTGGTATGGTGGAAATGGGTTGATGGTTGGACTAGATGATCTTAGAGGGCTTTCCCAACCTTAATGATTCTATGATTAATCTCATCATTCTCCATTTGATCATGTGGATGGAAAATACACCTAGGCCCTTTCTTCATAGAATCATTTGAGTTGGAAGGGATCATTAAATGTCACCTGGTCCTGTTCTACTGCAGTGAATAGGGACACGTACAGCTAGATCAGATTGCTCAGAACTTGGTCCAGAATGATCTTGAATGTCTACAGGATGGACCATCCACCACATCTCTGGGCAATCTGTTCCTGTGCTTCACTGCCGTTACCAAAAAACCCTTTTTCTTATGTCTGGGCTGTAAGCACACGCTGCTGGCTCATGTACAGCTTGCTGTCCACCTGTACTCCAAAATCCTTTTCAGCATCACTCTGCTATATCCTTTCATCCCCCAGAATGAGCAGGAGCTGCTCCTTTTCCCTACTTTGTTCATTTGAAGCTCAATTTGTCCCTTGCAATAAGTTCAGCTCTGCAAAAGGCATTCTTCTCTCCAGACTCAAGCCTAACACCTACACAGGCTGCAAGTGAAACGGTGTGTAAGTCACAGTCTCCAATCAATTAAAATTGTTTCTCAGCACTGCCAGAGACAACTCTTTTCTAAGAGCTTGCTGTTTAAAATTGCATGCATTTTTCTACAGTCAGTCTCCTCTGTCTTGTAAAGGCATGTCACTAAGACTCATCAGTTTAACACAGGGAGAATCAACTCATGGTTAATGCTGTGGTATCACCAGTAGTCACGCTTCTAATGTGCCATAAGGGGAAAGACTTACAATGTTAGATATAAGAGCTCAAATTTGCTAACTGAAAGGCAAAGATACTTTATTTTTCATTCCTCTTCCCATTCATACACTGCCTCAGAACTTGGTAGAGGACAAGGCCTTCATCCTGTCCTGATTTTGCATTGCAGCTGTTATGTCTTCATTCAGGATCCCCAAATGTTTTAAGAACTGCAATAGCAAAACAGACAATTGGAAAGATGCCAGCGTTTTAAAAAATAAATACAGTAGGTTAAAAATGAGTAGTGAATAGAGCACATTTTATTGGCTACTTGGTCATTAGCTGTTCTACCACAAACATAGGAAATATATTGCCACTCTGTTATTATAGGAAAACCACTCTCAAAGTGATCTTTCCTGCTATAGCAAGTATACATGATAAAACGTCCAAGAATAAACACAAAGAGAGGAAAAGATTTTGAACTAGATACAATGAAATATAAAAGAAAGGAAGTAGACCTCAAGAAGAATAATTTGCTAGGAAAAAATATGCATTAATCATACAATGCATCAGCCTGCAGAGTAATCTCTGGAGAGCATAGACAGAAAGAAATATCATCATTTGAGGTATTTGCATATAGACAAGGCAAAATACACCAAAATATATAGTATAGCAGGAACTATGCATACCTTAGCATAGAAATGAATCACATGCTTTAATTATAAACGAATCAGTGATGCAATGTTTCAGTTCAGACTAAAAATAACTTACCTCTGTTTTCTGATTCAACATTCAGCCTCGAATTAGCAGCACTTCCTCCTTCTAATTTCTGTGATTTTCAGTTCTCTGAAGCACACTGGTATGTCAAGATTAATGGAAAAACCACCACTGACTCAAGTCAGCAGCTACCAGCCACTGTGCTGCTCTTTCTGGTAACACTCACTTCAAAATCCCGCAAAGATTAGTTCCTGCTAGGACTGCTTACCAAGGTCTCACACAACACACAGGACCTGCAGCACTTTGTTTCCTCAGTTAGTATATCTCATGGAGCAACAGAGGGTTAACTATGTCCTCCCTGTCCTATCCCATAGTCTCTAAGCTACACCACAAGAACAAAAAACACAGATCAGCCGGAGAACACCTCAGCCTGCAAGTGCATGAATCTCAGTGGCATAAAATCCTTAAATTTAGCCCATGTTGCAGGAGCCTCTATTTAGCCAGTATAATCAAGAGGAAGGAACTGCAGCAAGAGGGAGTCCACACCTTGGTAATAGAGCTTGGACAATAGCCTCCTGGGAGTCATAGGTATAAATGAGAGCTTGGAGGTTACCGCAGTGAGGCCAAGGGCCAACCCAATTCCCAGCTAGCCCTGGAGTGAGAGAGATATAAAGGCACTTAAAGCTAATTCTTCTTCCCCACAGCAATATACAGCTGAGAGCAACTCCAGGCAGTTGGAAAAGTAAATCTTATACTTCCAGCTTGTATATGTTCATTCAGATTTCAGGGCTTAGTACAGACGACTTGGATCTATTTTTATATATGATTTTGTTTAAAATGAGTTTATGAAAGAGCAGTTATATCCAGCAAACTGTATAAAATCAGTTAAAGCTAGGCAAGCTGAAAATTATGCCGATTGCTTTCCTCTTGCAGCGGTTAGCTGAAATACTTATGAAGCTCAGGATTATGGAGAGCTTTGCCTTACAGACAGTGAAGGACCAGTTGATACTTGTCATAAAAATTAGTGAATTCACTACTCAGTCCTGATCACCAAGTCTTCCAAATTATACTAAAACACTTCATAAAGACATTGGAGCGAAATTGGGCAAGGTTAATTTAAACAGCAGGCAAACGGATGTGTTTCTTCCTGATGTTGTAAATAAGCAGCTGTACATGTTCATCTTTTCTTTGCCCGTAATCTTTCAAGCCTCAGACTTTTAGAATGGAAATGAGCTGTCAGCTTTACAGAAGGAGATATGAAGGTGTCATCATTTAGTACATTTTTTTATTTCTATATAATATAGGAAGGAAATACTGTAGTCACAATCCTTGATATCAGATGACAATCTCCTCAAACAGGTGTGAGGGGAAAGCCAGGGTTAGGTTCAGAGACTGCAGGTAAAGTGCTAGGAGGGAACAAGTGATGATGTTGCTGTGAGCTGCCTGCTGGTACTCATCATTGCCTGCCACCTGTCGCTTAAAATACGTTTTGATAAGCAGTTCCTGCATCTGACCATAAACTCAACACATTACTGAAATAAGCTGAGACTTTCTGTTTCACTGTTGCATTTGATGTAGCAGACCTGGAAGGCAGACCCCAGGGACAGTCCTGCTGCGGTCCCAGCCCCAGCCAACTCCAGCCAGGCCAAGGACAACTCATCTTCTGGTGGCCATTCAAACAGCTGTCCTCTCCCAATTCTAATTTACTGCCAAGTTCAGAGCTGACAGATCATATTCGTTCATTAACTGTCCCCTGAGCTGATCCACTCGACCCTCATTTTTTCCCCCCTCAATTTCTATCAAGTATGCAGGCTGAAAATTTGGGTCTCAGCATGTAAAATCTAGAAAGTATAGGGGTGACAGGTACCATCTGGAATGATAAAAAGATAATTAACCAGATGGTTAGTACTTACTCCACCCCCCTGTACTGGGCATGATTTCATATTGACCATTGTGAGGACCTGCAGTTAACTCATTTCTGAGCTGCTTTCAGGCCAAGTCAGCTCTGGAGGGAGCACAGCAAATGGAGCCAAAACAGATAAATTCCCCATGAAGCCCAGTGTACCAGCACAATCAGTGTTTTGCTCTTCCCAGACTATCCCAGGTCCTTGCTGTCCCAGCAAACAGAGCCCTCTCTCTTCAGACATGCACATACCACTAGCAATCAAAACTCATGTAAATATTGGATTAGAAGTTGGTTTAAAAGTGACAAATATTGATCTTATCTGCAGAAATATAAAATCAACTATTCATGAGCAGCACAACACACACCTCTACCTGCAGACTATGGACACGGCATTTTTTGCCTCCTGTAGCCATCACAGAGTACCAAAGATTACTTTTAGCCAATACAAGGAAATAATGTCATTCCAATAGTATAAAACTCGTGTGACAAACTTATACAAAAAAACAACTATTCAAAGTCTGCTGCCCTACTCACTTTTGCTAGTGACTTTGCCATGAAATCTGAAACAATCTTGAAAATTGAACTAAAAATTGTCTAATCCCAAATCCTTTCAAGGACAAATGGGCTAGTTCGTGTTTGTTTAAGTTAATTATTGTATATACATTGTATGCACAAAATTGCCTCAGAAAAAGGTGAGGAAGTCAGTGCTACATTATGCCAGATTAATTTCTGTGCAACTCCTTCAATTTCAGTAAGAATAATTTACACTACTATTACTAGGAGCAAAATATGTCACAGTGTCTGGCAGCTAATGGAAACACCGTAGCTCTGGCAGATGCAGTGCCCAGATTTCAGCTTTCTTCTTATAAACTTGTAGGGCTTTTTTTTTTTTCTTCTCCCTGGTGAATAAAGTATTGAGAAAATCCATCAATTCTCACCTCTCTCTCATTACTCTTAGGAATTATTACTTACTTTGAATGAAGTCCATGTAAAGTTTCTTAAAGAAAAATGGTAAGTGGTGATTTATTTTCAAGATTTTTTTTCTTAAAATTAGATGCTGAGTATCTAATACAGTCTGGCCATTTAGAAGAAAGTTAACACTACCTTTGTGCTTTAAGCCTTTTCTTAAAAAGAGGTGACCTTTTCTTATTTTCTCAGTGGAAATCAGTTATGTTAACAAAAGCAGATGGATTGTTCTAAACAGGAAGGTGAGTTATTGAATGCAAGATGGACATATAAACATGGTTAGATTAATGCCACTGAAAAAGTTATGGGAAGAGAAACATACAAAAGAAATAATTGATAAAGATGGAATTTAATAAGCTGTTGATCAAGCCTTCCACTGGCAGTTTGCTGTTTTGGACTGTAAGCTGATGTACTAGCCAAGCACTAAGAACAGATCCTTGAAGAAAGAGAAGCAGGTCAGGAAGAAGTTAGAGCCTCCAAGCAGGATGACTGTGGAAGGATCCTACACAGTCAAGAGATTTTGCCAGGCAAAAACATCTGGAGGAAAAAAACCTCACAGCTCATCTTATTGAGCAATCCAAGCCACATCTCATAAGAATGTGATCTGGCTAAAGAGATCAAAAGGCTTTTCCACCCATTTCCCCTTGAGAAGAAATTATTTTAATAGCATAAAAAAAATAATAATAATCTATAATAATAATAATTTTTTAAAAGCACAGGTCATGGTAATCAATTTAAAGCCAAGCAGAGAAGTCAGTGTGCTGGAAGGCATGGAAATGATTTATACTTTCCTCAGTTACAGCTTACTTTTTGTTACTGTTGATCCCCGCATACTGAAAATGTCCAGCTTTGGGACTTCAAAATATTAGAAAATATTACTGGCAGACAGTGAGGAAAGGAAAAACAGAGTCTGGGGAAGTTAAAAAACCTAAGATTGTTGTATTCATTAGAGGTATTTACTTGGCTGATTTACAGAAATATTCAGGGAAGAGGGAAAGCAACTATACCAAGCCTGGGTCTGACCACAGTTAATTGTATGTGACCAAGACAGACACGAACAGTTTCACAGCAAACAGATTTCCAGTGTTCATTAGAAGTTAGAAAATGCTGCTGCTTAGAAAAATACCAGCTGTATCGCAGAAGCTGTCAGCTGCTGTTATCAATATTGCCTCTCAAGTCTTGACCCATTGCCCACAAGTCCACTGGGTGACCTTGCTCCCAATGGCTTGTGGTGGTAAAGCAGTATCTATAAATAATGCATTAAAAGTGTCCTTCCATTTGCTCACATTTGTCAGGAATATCCATACTATTCCAGGGCACTTTTTATGATGCTCTCTTAATGTGCTATGCATTTTTTTACAATTGCTTTAATGTGAACATATCCTTTTTTAAATTATATGTTTTAATAGTGTTTTTTCTCTTCATCAAACATGGTCTGAAAAACAACAGTTGGTCAATGCAATGGAAAAGAATGAGTTTGGGGATATCAGATAAAACATTGGCAACTTTACTACTTTTTTAATTCTGTTTACTGTAAGAAAACAACTTGCTTGCTAATGGCATTTTTCATGTAATCTGATGTTTCGAAGTGCTTTACAAAGCAGTTAGTTTCATACAGAATACAGAATACTCTTACAGGCAATTAGGCATAAACAGGGATGTGACTCACCCATTAAACTCAATAACAATCCTTTTATCATTAGATCATCAAAAATAGGCATAGAAAGTGCTGTAAGTGAGCAACATCTGCTTCGGTGCAGGATCACTAGCCTCCAACACAGCTTTGTCATCCACTCAGATCTCCTAGCAATGGACATACCATACTCTTCCTTGGCACTCTTCCCTCTACTTAAAATTCTCTACTATTAAGGAATTTTCCCAACACATAACATAAATCAAGCTTCTAAAATTACTGGTCTGCTTCCTTGAAATTGATTTTCTATAACTATGAACTGTATCATTATCTAATTGTTGCCTTTCTCCTTCTCATTCTCTGCAAGACTTTCTTGTCAAAATTAAACTTGGTAGCTCTCCCCACTATTTTTTTTTACCCCATCCATACAAAAAAAATATTATCCCAGCGTGATCCAATACCATTTTGGACAATTCCTATTGTACAGCTAGTATGACAGGTAGTTAAAATTCTCTCTTGTCAGTTGGGTCTTGAACACCTTTGCAAGTTTAAGTCCTTATCTATTTGATCCTTCCTGTGTGATGGAGATTTCCTTACTTTATTACAGACAGGAGACAACTACCATGAAAACATCAGTGTTCTTATCTTTTTTTTCCATAATCTCCAGACTGTCAAGTGAAATATTTTTCCTTACATCTTGAACTATTTGGTGTAGGCATCCTTTATTTACACTTAATTTCCTCTCTACCTGAATGAATACTATCCTTCTGTTTTATTTCTTAATTCTTATTGTCCATACTTAGGTGTGATTGTGTACTGGGACTTTGAGGTCTTTCTTTTTTTTTTTTCCCCTCAAACTGGCTATGGTTTCTTGTGAGCTTGTAGCATCAACTTTGTCTCTGAGCCTTACCTCCATGCCTCCAAGAAAGATTAGCAAGTGTTGGGCCAAAGCTGTTCCTCCCTCGATCTGAGCAATGAACTCCATCCCTGTGCTTAAACCCATCACTGACAGCCCGAGGGCAGGTGGCAGGGCAGAGGGTTTTCCTTCAGCAGCTCAGACTCACAAAGGACATCTCACCACAATGCAAGCTGCATGTGCCTGGATACTTAATACACATAGATTCAGATAATTTTCTGAAATTGCCTTTCATCCCTAAAGAATGCAAGAGAATAAAACAGAGCAATGATTGGAATATACTCAGAGCAGCAACCTTCATGGGGCTGAGGAACACAGAAAGAGGAAAGCAGGCCAGCTTAAAGAAAATGAAACTCCAAGTTCTTAAATCTTAGCAACCTTATTCTAAGGGAACTTGGCTTTTAGCATTGAAGTTAGTATTATACATGCATTCTGAGAGAGAACATTTGAAGCAGAGGAGCTCCAACAGGCACCCCCATGGAAACCAGCAGTGAAATGGATCTCCTTCATCTTCTGCAAATAAGAGATGTCCCAGAGGAGCCCTCAGGTTCAGCAGTGACAGAAGACTCAACTCAGACACTCTTTGAGTCTTCATCTTCCTGCTTGTAGTAGATTTTTATAGCTTCAATTCCAATTTTATAATCAGGAACTTACTTCTTTGATGCATTCAACACACTTATGCTAATATTTTTTTTAACACTATTTCAGGTTTTGAGGAAGATTTTGAATAATTTTGCAAGTGCAAGACACATTTTTTTTTCCCAGAAACAAAATCTTATTGCAGTGTTACAGACAAATCCCTTCAAGGCCTAGAAACCAAGAAAAATTTGGAACACCTTAGTTGCTGGGATGTGTTTTCCACCAGTCTGCTAGAGCCTTTTGAAGAGTAAAAGCATCAGTGGCCAAGACATGGAAGAGTCATTCCCATGAGGCACTAACAGATGCCTTCTGGCAAAGGACAATGACAGAGTCCAGGACTATAGGAATCCTCATGTTCTCACACTATATAAACAAGAAGTTTTAGGAAAATTTCCAGGATTCTGTGCCACATTCATATCACCCACACAAACTGTCAGGAAAGACTTCTCTGTTTTTTTTCCAGCACCTATCAACAACCAACCTGTGTTCCAGCCTCCTTTACCACATGAAATTGTGAAAGTAATGACTCACTCGTACCTCATGGACTGTTTTGTGTAAGCATAACACAAACCACTGTCTTAGCTGGTAAAAGGCCATGTGGGTTGTGTGAAGGGCAGTAGATAACTCATAAGCTTCTATTAACCTTGGGTATCCAGGTCAATACTACCTAACCAAGCGCTACTCTGGGTGGGAAATATGGTCCCAGGCTTCAATGATCTGTATTTTTTCTGTTTTCTGTTAATTTTTGCAAGTGTTCAACATATCCTAAAAAAAAAAAAAAACAAAAAAAGAAGAACAAATCCAAATCTATTAGTTGACTTTTCTAGGCTCTAGTTCCTGGAAGAGAACAAAGGTGTTCACTGCATGATGTAAGTGTATCTGCTGGTAGTAACCAGGACATCAGGTGGACACCAATTCAGGAAGTCATGATTAAACATGACCTGATTATCAGCATAGCTCCTAAACTAATTGGTGTCTTGGATAAAGCCATTTTACTTTGCATTAAGAATAACTATATTCACTTTCTGTAGCACCGTGTCAGAGACAGGATTTTTTTCCAAACTTAAATAAGTATATATTCAGGTAACGTGTTTCAAACAAATACTCATATAACCTGCTCACACTGAAAAATCACACACATTCAATCTCACTATCAGAACTGCTCTATCATATAGAGAAAGGAAAAAAAATGTTGTGTTCAAGAAACATTGTTAGATGTTGTACTAAGAAACATAGTTCAGTGGGGAAATATTGGTGGTAGGTGGACAGTTGGACTAGATGATCTCGGAGGTCTTTTCCAACCTTGATTATTCTACGATTCTATGATTCTATATGAGAAATTTTAGTCAAAGAGATATTTTAACACAGCTACAACTAATACTAGAGTAATTTTAAACCACAAGTTAACACAGATACTGAAACATTTCACAAACTACACCAAGTATTTGGAATTGATCTCTCAAAAATTAAAATCCACATTTCGGTAACTTGACCTTTTCCACTCAGTTAAAATGCAATGACAGAAATACAGGCATTATTATAGCCATAATACCGTTGCTGTTTCACTAAAAGTTATGCTTACAGTAAAGACAAATCCCATGGACTGAGAGTGGTATGTATAGTGTAGTTTATTTTATAAAGTAGAACGAACAAGAGTGAATACAGTTCTTCAGTTCTGGCCTCTAAGTGAGCACCCATACAAGTATCATGTACCTGATCATTAGAGGCCAGAAATTCATCTCAATAGCCTAACTGAGGAATTTTAGGTTAGCTACGTGCACCAGAATTCCTCACACATACTCATAAAAGAAAGCTATGCATATTATTTATATTACATTTATGTTAAGAAAAAGGGCTATATGATTATCTCTATGTCTGTACCCAGCCACTTACCCTAATGTAACTACCAGATGAAAAGGCTGGAGTAATTTGGGCTTTTGTTCTCAAAAAACTAGTCTCAGCCAAATACAAACCCACTTACTTTTGTCTTAAGGGACCCTGGGAAATCTGAGCACATGAAGCAGCTGCTAGGCACTGTGGCTGGGTAGGGTGATTGATATGGGCAGCAAATGAGCCCTGCTCTCAGTACAGCACCCTCAGCCTCACTCAGACCAGGGAATCTTCTGAATCTGAGTGTCCCATAGAACTTTTGTTCTACAAGAGGCCTTGCCGCACTAAAAACCTCCAAAATTTTTACTCTTGTGGCCACCCATATGTTGAGAACAGAATTCCTCAGGCTATTGCCCCTTTCTTGTTCCTCTCATGCTTCACACAAACAGGATGGACAACGAGGTGATAAGTTACAACTAGGAAAAAAAACCCTGATTCATTGGCCAATCCTATACCTCCCCTTCTAGCTTCAAATAACCTTTACAATATGAGTAACAAATACAGTCACTGAAAGTCTCTGCTTTCACATTTGAGGTACAGATTTTCCAAAAGCTCTATAGCTCTCATCCAGACTCAGTAGACTTACAGACACATGAGCAGAGGGCTACATGCAACCTCGATGTATGATGTTTCTTTAATAGTCCCTGTCCCAGCTTTAATTTTTTATTTATATCACCTTTGAGTGCTAACAGTTCATTAAGACAAATTCTTTTTCTGTTTTTCCTTCCTTCAGTGCTCACCCTCCAGCCCTTACACTGCCCCACAAAAATGAATCCCACAGCCAAGCAAGCTCAAGTGCATTTTTCTATTAAACTGTTTCTCCCCCTGCCTCTCTGCTGCAGAAGGTTTAAAGCACCACCATATGTGACTGACCGCAGCAGGGATGAGGGCATAGCCAGCTGCTGGCAGGGAAAGTGACATTCTCTTACATTAATGCGATGTTAATTCTGGGCTCATTGAAATGTACAGCATGATATTTATTAAATAGCTGAGCTATTCTACAAGGGGAGAGACTGGCTGTGGCTGTAGCACACTGTGAAGCAGTCCAGCAAACTGGCTGGGGGTGATGGGATGAAGGTGTCTCTTAAAAACAAACAAACAAACAAACAAACAAAAAACCCTACCAAATTTTAGCATTTTCCAAATAGACCGTTTTCTCATTTTACATGTGTTCCTACACCTAAGTGCTATCACCAGAGAAGACAGGCTGGCTCGTGAGGTGTCAGGATTAGAGGAGGAAAGACACTGCTGTTCCTGTGCTGCAATGCAAACCCCTTAACAAAGGACACTGGGGCCACCCATTGCCCCCAAGCCACTGGGCCTATTGCTGGAGAGGGCTGATACCCGGAAGTGTGGCTTCAGTAAAACCCGGGCCAGCCTCGGCCCTCCTTCTCCTGTTCTTATGACTCTGAGGGAGTCAGGCTCGGCTGTTAGCATTCTGCATCTTAATAGCAAAAAAAAAAACCACCAAAACTGTGCATGAACATGCTCACAGACCTTTGCATTCACGACATGCATGCATACATACGTGTGTATAGACAGGAGGCGTCACATGAAGAAGTGATGAAATGCTGAAGAGAGCAGCACATCACGGCTCTCCTGTTCGAGCCATGTACAGCAGAAGGGTTTTTTATTTTATTTTATTTTATTTTATTTTATTTTTTCCTTGCTACCCCAGCCAGAAGCAGCATGGGGGAGGGGAAGCATGCCAGAGGCTCCTCAGACAGCTGGGGTGTTGCTGCCATCTAGCGAGTTCCTCTGCCTGGGGACTGGGGCCGGGAAAGCCGAGGCCTGTGACATAGCCTACTGATGCCTGAGTGCTATTGCTTCAGTAGAATATACAGTACGCACACGTGATGCTATACATGAAGCCATCGGTCCCGGCTATAGAAGTGATCAAATGGTGAACGAGACAATAACGTATACTGGTATACTCAACGTCTTTTAAGTTGATGATTGAAGGCATTGTTTCTATGATCTTATACAAAAATATCCGTGGGGGGTACATTTGGCTGACTATCTTCTATCCAAGGAAAATGTCTGCAAATAATGACATTTTCACTTATCAACTTTTTCCTAAGGCAATATAATTAAACCACATAAGCTATTATTCAAGCTTCCTTTAAATCAGCCAATCAATTAACAGTCCCTATTCTACCCAACATAGGTGAGAAATCATACCTACCCCTGAATTATAAACTATGGATGCTAAACACTTGAGGCAAACAGAGCATCCAAAGCAAAAAGTTGAGACTATTCTGATGGATTCCCAGAAAAGGTGTCCCCAAATCACAGATGAAATTCAAACGAGACTGAAATGAATATGAGGGTCAAATCACTCATCCTGTCAGAAGGTTAACTAATGGAGTGCTTGACTGAGTGAAGGATACCATCCTACCCTGCTGTATAACAGTGAGTCCAGGAAGCCGAGGAGATGCAGAAGAGCAGAGCTAAATGTTACATAGAGAAACCAAACCAGGTAGGTGTCCAAGGTTTAAAATCAGAATGGCAAATCAGACCTCATTTCCTGTGCTGCCAAAGAGAGGATACATGACGACTCAGTATTTAATGCACAGTTTATTGCCTATAAAGGACCCACAGCCAACACACATAGCACACAGCATATGCAGGGGATTTAATTTACCACTACGAAGAAATTGCACTGAAACCAAAGTGCAAAGAGTGCAACTCTGAGGCCTATAACAAGATGCAGTTGCTGTTTGCTGTGTTACACCAAGCAATAGCACTGTTGTTAATTTTTGCCAAGGGAGGGAAGTTTCAGAATTCGTAACATCACAAGCGTTACATATTTTCTAAAAGGAAAAGAGTCTGAACCAGCAGAGGAGAACAGAAAGATGGGACAGTGACAAGAAGAATTGGAAGGAAGGGAAAGAAACATGCTGCTAAAATCTTTCTTACCCTCCGACATCTGTCCTGCCCTCTAGACACCCCTATGGAGCTATTTTAGTAAGGTTGGCTATTTATTATATTATAAGCTCTGCTGTTGATTTATTGGGCTCCGGTTGGCTCAAGGAGTGAGAAAACCTTCCTTCCTTCTCAGCTCAGAATACAAAAAAGTTTTATTGCTATCTTTGTGGTGCACTCTGGCCCTTTATTAGGGATGATATTTCTGGCACAAACTGACTGAAAAGTGCTGCTGTCCCCCACTTGGCTGCTGGTTTGACACTTTTTGACATTTGTAAACAATTCATGCTCTTCCTGCCAACTCCCCATTGCTTTCTAAACCTTTTAAACCCTGAAGAATGCAAACTAATCTACCGAGAGAAGAGAAACAAGCCAGTCCTGGGAAGCAGAGCTGGAAATGTCAGAGTAGTGGAAATGATAAATATACCTGCTAGAGAAAGAGAGCTGATAGGGGAGGGAGCCATTATAAGAAGTCACTAGCACTGTGGCCTCTTATTGTTATCTACTGTAAAGAAACACACAGTATATTACACAGTTCTACTTGATAATATCTTCATAAAAAAAGAATGGTTTGAAGGTGAGCACAAAGCATGCTTAATCATGTGGAATAAAGCAGTGGTCCCTGGGGGAGGTTTAAACTACTTAGACCTGAGTATAGCTAATAAAAGTTTGCAATTCAGGAGAGTTTCCAAAAGCCTTTATTATTGTTGTTCTGTCATGCTTGAGCTTTGGAATGGAAAGGTCAAAGAGCTGATCGTGTTCTAACCCAATTGTTTTATTTTGGACAGAGCACTGTGTGTATTTAGAGAACACCAGTGCCCTGAAACAGCCCCTCTTCCTTCTCACTTTCCACCCCTTTCAAGTACATTTCAGCAGGTCTCTACATGCCAGAAAGAGACAAAGTCTCTCTTCTAACTGTAACACTAAGACTATGAGACTATAGACTCCAGATTTTGAACTCCTTTTGTATGATATTATTTTATTCCATTCACAATATAGTATTTAAAACAAATGTCCTCTGGCATACATATGTCCATAGTTCTTTGCAGAAACAAGACTACCATTCAGTCAGGTAACCAGGAATATAAAGACAAGGCTTTGCAGCAGTTCACTGCAAATAGCAAAATGCAAATGTCATTTACACTTAAGAGCCCAGCACTACCAGCGGGAAGCCCAGTTTGAAAAATCTGATCAGTAATACACAGTGGGGATAGCAGCTTTTAGCATTTATAAATCATAACTTCCCTGGCGCCCAGTAGTCTTAATCCATTTCTCTGATATGCCAAAGGCAGAAGTCCCTTCATGCTCAAATGCTTTCTATCTACTGTACCTTGCTTTATCTGGCTTCCAACCTGAGCATGCCTATCCCTCTTCCTGGTACACAGCAGTCTGCCAACCTCAACCTCTGTGTCTGGCTGCCATCCCATGCACCTTATGAAAACTCACCTCGTCTTACAAACTTTATTTTTACTGGCCCAATTTTCAGAAATTGTGAACCGATTTTTTGAAAACTTTAAAGGCACACAAGCATGTGCAGCACTTCAGATAATCTGCTACTTATTTGCATGTAATCAGAGTGATATTAAGAATGCCTCAGTACCACCTAAATTTAATCACTATTTTATTAAGTTTCAGTAGAGAAGAGGCACCTGACTTGTGCCTGGAAAGTATTGCACCTGAGACGAGGCAATCCAGATATATTTACAGACTGGGAAAACAACTCATTTGAAAGAGTCACTGCTGAGAAGAGCTTGGCAGTTCTGTTAAATAAGAAGGTGGGCATGAGCCAGCAGTGTGCTCTAGCAGACCCGAAGGCCAAAAGTATCCCAGCAGAATATCCCAGTATTCTGCAGCAGAAGAGGGATGGCCAGCAGGGAGAGGGAAGTGATTGTTCCCCTCTCAGCCCTCATGAGGCCCCAGATGTAGTACTGCATCCAAGCCTGGGGCCTCCAGCGCAAGAAAGATGTGAAGCCATTAGAGCAAGATCAGAGAAGGACCACAAAGATGATCAAAGGGCTGGAGCACTTCTCCTATATAGAAAGGTTGAGGGAGCTGAACCTGTTCAGTCTGCTGAAGGGAAGGCTCTGGGGAAGACCTCATTGTGATCTTTCAGTGTTTGAAGGGAGCCAACAAACAGGAGGGAGAACAACATATACATGGCCTGTTAGTGATAGGACAAGGGAATAGTTTCGAGTGAAAAAAGGGGAAAATTCAGACTGGAAATTTTTTACTCAGAGGATGGTGAAGCACTGGAACAGATTGCCCAGAGAGGTTGTGGCTTTCTAGGTCAGGTTGGATGGGACCTTGGGCAGCCTGATCTGGTGGGTGACAACCCTACCCATGGCAGTGGGGGTGGAACTAGATGATCTTTAAGGTCTCTTCCAACCCAAGGCATTCTATGATTCTATGAAGTTAAGGGATACAAGCAGGAACTAATCTGGTCCATTGTGGCAATAAGGCAACATATACCAAGATTAGACAGTCCGGTACAATTGTTTGTGTTTTTTGTTATTGGATTGTGTTTTTCTCTTCTTTTTCCTGTTGCACAGTAGAATGGATTATACACTGACATTTCAACATAATTATCCTCAAAAATAACTTAGGAAACATATCACTACAAGAAAAATTAAATCGCTTCTTTTTTGTGCGAGAATCACCACTTCTCTAGCTTCATCGACAATACACCAGCAAAGAGCAAAACTCAGCTGTCAGCCAGTTTCTTTATTCCTACTAAAAGGCAAGATTGAGAAGAAATATAAAGATACCAACAATGACAATCTGTAAGGTAAATGCCTCAGATGACAACCTGGCTTGGCTTTAAAATGGAGTTTGTGTGTGTTTTCTTTGACATTTGACTGCATACATTCCACTACAGCACAGAAACTCTCTCTGAGAAAAACCTCTAGAAGAAACTGAGGAGGAAAACACTAAGGAACAAGAATTCTAAGCTTTATGCTTTATATGTCCATCAAAATCTTAACATTCTTTTATGCTTCTCTCTATGACTTTGATTTCTGATGCAAAATCTAGAAGTTTCCATTGAAAACTCCTGTAAAACTTGAAATAAAGTTCAAAGACCTAACTTCAATGATCATTCAATTAATATACCCCAGCAACATCTAGCTGCTTGGTGTAGTGCAATGCTATACGCAAAGCAGTCATCTGGCTGGGAAGGAGTTTGACACTGGAGTAGAAGCAGTAATGAAGTGTGCTAGCAGTGCTACTTTTTGTTGCAAATATTAGTCATTCACAGCATTAGTGGGTATAGCTCAAGATGAAACTCACTGGATTAATTAGAAACCTGCAGTGTACTGTACAGAATAGAATACTGCTTTCCCTGCACAGTCAATTTAATAAAAAGACATTGTTGCATTAAGCAGAGTTAACTAAAGAAGAGCACAGAGGAGGAAACCACTCAGAGAAAAATTAAAGAACAAGAATGCACTCAGAATCACAGAGTCACAGAATCAGTAAGGTTGGAAAAGACCTCTAAGATCATCCAGTCCAACCGTCCACCTAACACCAATATGTTCCACTAAACCATGTCCCTCAGTACAACATCTAAATGTTTCTTGAACACCTCCAGGGATGGTGACCCCACCACCTCCCTGGTCAGCCCATTCCAGTGTCTGACCGCTCTCTCAGAGAAAAAGTATTTCCTAATATCCAACCTGAATCTCCCCTGGTGCAACTTAAAGCCATTCCCTCTAGTCCTATTTCTCACTCTAAGGATTTAGCCCGATTCACAGGATTTGCAAAACTTCCTCCCCTTCAAGTTACACTTGTCCTACTTATGAATTCAAATAGTGGTGCTTGGATGGTCTTTAATTATAAAGTTGCCTTTCAGCATACCAGTGTATTTTACCCATGCATCCAGTCACATAGGATTTGCTGGAAAAGTATCTTAAACCTCCAAGAGCCAAAAGCAGCACGCAGAGCTTCATTGCATAACAGCAAGCACTACACAGCGAATATAGCTGGAGTCACAACGTACAACTCTGTGACAAGGTCTGTCACGCATTGTCAGCCCCGGGGAAGCCCACACCTTCTTATTCTTACTTTCTGGGTTAGGAACTTCAGTTCTTCAGAGGAAAATTTTCTCCAACAACATCTAGCACAGTGCAGCCCTGATACTGTGTGAGCCCAAGAGAGAACAGAGGCAGATGCCATAGAATCATAGAATCATAGAATCACAAGGTAGGAAACAACCTGCAAGATCATCTAGTCCAACCATCCTCCCATCACCATTGCAACCACAAGCTACTAAACCATATCTTGTAGCTCCTCATCCAGACACCTCTTGAACACTGCCAGGGACGGTGACTCCACCACCTCCCTGGGCAGGCCATTCCAGTGCCTGACCACTCTCTGAGAGAAAAAGTTTTTCCTTATGTCTAATCTAAACCTCCTCTGGTACAACTTGTGGCCATTTCCTCAGGTCCTGTTTGTTGCCTGGGAGAAGAGGCCAAACAACTCCTCATCACAACCTCCCTTCAGGAAGTTGTAGAGTGCAATGAGGTCTCCCCTGAGCCTCCTCTTCTCCAGACTAAACAATCCCAGCTCCCTCAGCCACTCCTTATAAGACTTGTGGTCCAGACCCCTCACCAGTTTCACTGCCCTTCTCTGGACACGTTCCAGGGCCTCAATGTCTTTCTTGTAGTGAGGGTCCCAAAACTGAACACGATACTCGAGGTGCAGCCTCACCAGAGCTGAGTACAGGGGGATGATTACCTCCCTGCTCCTGCTGGCCACACTATTTCTAATGCAGGCCAGGATGGCACTGGCCCTCTTGGCCACCTGGGCACACTGTCGGCTCATGTTCAGCTGAGCATCAGCCAATACCCCCAGGTCCCTTTCCTCTTCACAGTCATCCAGCCACTCATCCTCAAACCTATAGTGCTGCATGGAGTTATTGTGGCCAAATTGCTGGACCCAGCACACCACTCTATAAGTCAATCTCCAAATCTTTTGAGGTTAGAATGGCTTATCCTCCCTTAGATAGAGAGTATGCTCTTAATCTGGTTCATATTGCTATGAAACACATATTTCCCTTGGGAAAAAGAAAATACATCTTCAGTAAATCTAGAAGCGTCAAACTGTAATTCAAAGGAAGGATGAAATTTACAGAATGTCTTAAAACAACTTTCTTTACCACAGCTTACTAGACATGTCCCATAGATAACATTTAAGAAGGGCATCCTATCCATGAGGATTCATTTAGAGATCCTTCCCACATTCAAACTTCTGCTTATTCTCTCCAGGTAGAGGAATCAGAAATGTAGAACATTTGAAAAACATGAAAAATATGGGGGAAAAAAGCCTTTCTGAAGTGTAGGTTTGAAAATATCAACCCTTCTGTGCCTGTGTAATTGCCACAATTACTTCTGTGCTATATAATATGTAACTTATTATATAATAGTGAATTTCTCACACTAATCTTTTCCCCTAAAGGCCACAGAGTATATAGTTTGGAGAGAAAACTTCTGTTTCAATTTTGTCACAGTTCTGGCCCATTTAGGCCTAGTTCTGTGTCTGATGGGGCGGAGGGATGCAGGGACCCATGGACCCACGTCCTGGGAAAGGGGAAGACAGGGAAATGGGGCCAGAGGAGGAAAACAGCGGCAACGAGCTAGGGAAGAAAATTAATTTACTAAATAAGATAGCAGAATGTGAGATAACACAATATAATACAGTATAATTGGAATTGAAGCTAATAAATCAAATAAATGAGAGAGTGTCCAAAAATCAAAGGCCTTACTATGATGCTGTGAGATGGCCAGGGAGCACACACAGCAGAGACGAGCAGAAAGAGCCTCGTGACACCCAGTCAGTTTTATCTTTCCCTCTGAATGGAAAATGGAAACAGAATAAGGAAGTCTTCTGGGAACTGTAGTTGGTTCTTCTGTTTTGAGACAGGTACCTGGAACTATTGACAATCCATGGAGCTGAAGCATTAACCCAGTGCACTACATGATGTTATGATGTAGAATATCAATAACCAAAAATCATAAAACCATGACAAATTTTCATATTATTGCCATAGTGATCTCCTCCTGAACTCATTTTGGCTATGATCTTAGGAACGTGAAATTCTTATTCTTCTGCCCTCATGCACTGTATATTTTGAGACAGATTCCAGAGTCTTTTATACTTTTTTTTCATACTACATATTGCAGAACTGAGTTTCTAAGCTCATCTGCTTTCTTTTGTTCAGATTAATCCACTGAAGTCACAACCACCACATCCCCATTCCTGACTCTAGATAGTGGCAGATTAGGTGGCCTAGAAAATCCACCTCAATCCACATCACTGTGACATGAGAGATTTAGACTCAAAGAGGTAGTTCCTTGCTTATCCATGAGACTGATGCTTCATGTGGGTTAGTACCTTGAAAATTCTTTACCAGCGAATTCCTTCAATTTATCCTTCTCTTTCTGGGCTTTACAAATTCTTCCTCTCTTATTAATCGTTATTAATTAGCCTTGAAGTAAATGTTCCTTTAATTTCACCTTTATTTCCATTGTAATCTCCCTTGTAAAACAGCAGCCTCTAATTTTTTCATGCTTGGAATACACATACTGGAAAATGGGTTTATCTACAGAGTCACACTGACTATCACAATTTATAACAGTGTGCTTAATTCTTTGGAACCAAACTGAGCACTAACTGCCTTGAGCTGTTTGCTGGGAAATTAGATTTGTGCTAAACAGCTTAATGCTCTGGGGAGTGCAAAATAAACTAGATGTGGCAATACTATGATTTTCAGAGTGTCAAACTGCCTATGTTTTTATCACTGCCACCAAGCTCAGATGTCATTATCTAAGATATTTTTCTATATATCATTGTCCCAAAATGTATTTAAATAACTAAATGAGGAGTAGAGCCTTACAAAATATCTCTAATTTAAAACACTGTACATTTGAAATACGAAAGGAAAGAAAGAAAGATTATGTGGGAGCAGGTGGATTTTAATCTTGCCTATTAGATATAACTACATGAATGTGCTTTCAGATGGGCAAGATAGAAGTAAACACTAATAACTGTAAAGTGGAAAAGCTCTTTACCTTACTCCTTTTCAGAACTATAGTGGAAGGACAGATCTGTCAAATCGTTTATTTCTGGAATGCATGCTACTACCAAGGTTTCCTAAGAGAAAGAGAAAGGGAGAAAAAACAACATTAAAATTATTTATGCTCAGCCATTTAAATAAGCATTCCAGCTGATGCCACACTAATTCTGACTAACAGCCATTCCTGTATGGACAAGATCTCTTTATTTAAATACCCCAAATCTACTAATATAATATGCTAATGCTACCCAGTTATCTATTTCAGCAAGATTTGATATTAGCAAATCTTTTATTGCATGATGAAGCCCCATTTCCATTATGACATTTCAGAAAATACATTAATTGTGGAAAATATATATATATTTACAATAGAAGGACAACAGAAATTGTAATTGAGATGATGAACCTTTTGGAACATCAATTATGTGGTTAAAAGGCTGCTACTGTCACACAGTACATCCAAGGCAGATCTCCACAAGACAGATCTGTATTGCTGTTTTGTGTTGAATTCAGGGCTGATTCTCTCCTTTACCATTCTCAAGACACATATCATCTTTTCTATAACAGTGTAGTGGAAAGATGTAATATGTGATGGAAGAATCTCAGTTTGGGAACTAACTTGGCCTGAGTGACAAGTTATTTTAGTTCCATTGTGAACTTACAGGAACCTGCTGACAGTAGTAGATTTTGAATATTTCTCTGTTGATTTAGTCTGATGAACAAACAGGCAAGCTTGACTCATCTGTCCCATTGCTGTTGCCAAATGTTGGCCTTCATTGGTCTCAAAAGGAGAAAAAAAGAAAAAAAGGAAAAATGAACATGGGGGAAAAAAGTGTATCCAACAACTGTGCTAAAACTTTACTTCTTTTTTAGCTTCCTTTTCTTGGTGGAATAATCCAAAATGCTTTGTGTTTAGGTCTTTTTTTTAAAGATATGCCAATGATAAAAGTAAAAATCTCTGCAAAGTCTTCACAAAGTCCTCACTGGAATTTCTAAACTTTAAGGTCCTTGACAGTGAACATGCTTTCAAATAATTTGAGCTTTTAATAAGATTAATTGCAACTGGGATTCATTTCATAAAACAGAATTAGACTTGAGCCTGCTCTGAGAGGGTGCTAGGAAGAACTGAGACAGAAAGACAAAAGTGAAAATTAGCTGGGATGTCTAATAGGTCATATTTAAATTAATAGATCTGAAGATCCGTATAAATCAGTATATCTAAGTAATATTGAGGAAAATACATATCCTAGTAGGGCTTCAAAAAAGTATAAATACCGCATGAGAATTTCATTCAATCTCTACAAACCTGGGTTTCTAAGTCAGGGCCTTTCCTGTGCATAGATCTGAAGAGCCAGATGCTGTCCTCAAACAGGGTGACTAATTATGGAGACTAATATACTAATGCTTTAATAAGGGCTATTGATAAGTAACTGCCTCCATTAGGAATTCTATGTTTGCAATACTGTAAATTGTTGTTAAATGATGCTCTTTCCTGTCAGATACTTAGCTATTCTTTTAGTGGTTTTCTTAAAGCCACTTTTAAATTTTGGGCAGCGGATACAGAGCCTACTGAAAAGCAGACATATTTAATAAAACAAAGAATACTAGCTGTACTGCATATGCAGATTGAAATCATCAACCCATCCAAGTTGGTGAGCAACCAGGAGTTAAAAGAGATTAAAAGGAATTCATTCTGCAGTGTACAATGGAATTAATTTATCCCCTGAGACCCGTAAATCTCCAAAGATTTTCACTATCTTCTCTTTGCAGCTGATAAGACCTAGAAGATGAACGCTTGTCCAGCTGATAATAAAAACAGTTGGGCTGTCCTTCTATATTTTTTTTTATATCATTTTAATCATACGGCTATTATTGTGTTTATTATTTCACAATATCTTTCAATAAATTAGCACTATATGTGACAGAATTTGGATAAAATTAAATAACTATATTATTAAAACATTATTCAGAAGTGACACAATCCCTTAAAAAAAAAAAACAAAAAAAAAAACCCAACAACTACTTTACAAGTACAAGTACTTTATTGATATAGCTTGAATTTCAGTGTTTGGGACCTCAAATGGGAAGAACAGACATCTGTACAGCTGCAACTGCCACCACCCATATGAATCATTCCTGTTTGAAATCTTACTCCTTCTCTGTGGTTTCAGCACTTGTATGAATCTCTCTGTGAGAACAGTAAGGCTGCTTATTGGTCAGAATACAATCCAGTTAAAAAGACTGGGGAAGACCAATAACTACTAGCAGAGGGCAAAAAAAAAAAACCAAAACAACACACAATAACACCTCTACATCTGTCTTTGTAAGTCTTCATTTGGGCGATGTTACTGACATTTTCAAGTCTGCAGATTTGGATGATAGCAAAAATTCATAATTTCCAATAATAGAAATCATTCTTTGTTTTGAAGATTTAATGTTTTTAATCTCTATGTTTGTTTAACTCCAATTAATTTTTAAAATAGCAGTTTACATATTTTATACAAAGTTTTCCATGTAACTTTAGCACAGTACCTTCGCAGTATTTTACAAGTATCTTCTGATTAAATTTTATTGCTTCTATTGTTACCACAGTCAAGAGATCTATGTAGTTACTTCTTGAAGACGTATGCTATTACATCTTGAAGTAATTTTACCCTCGTTTTAAACATTTTCCATGCAGCCAGTGGGGAAGCACAACAGTGTTACTGCAAAATGAGGGAGAAGTGAGTCAGAGATAAAAGGGAAACAGATCCTCTCATATATATCCCCAGTTTGAAGCAGATAGTCCTCTTTTCTAGAGAAAATATCTGTCCACAGAGACAGTCATTTTCTCTCACTGTATGACTCTCTAAACAGTTTTTATTTTTCATGAAATTCTTTGGTCTTTTATTTCTGTTAGAATATGTGAACAGCAGCTCATTGACAGGAATCAATTGTATGTTTTGATAAACTCTGTTATTTTATTTTGGATACATCAATATGAGCAAAGGTTTCAGTAAAAGGCCCTTGCCATGGAATTGTTCAAGGTGAAAAGGACCAGGAGGGCCATCTTTGAATTTTACTTTCTCTGACATCTATAGAGGTGCCTCTAGATGTGGTGGATGCTCCATCCCTGGAGACATTCAAATCAGGCTGGACCAGGCTCTGAGCACCCTGATCTAGCTGAAGATATCTCTGTTCATTCCAGGGGAATTGTACTAAACGACCTTTAAAGATCCCTTCCAACTCAAACAATTCTATGATTCTATAAGTGCAGCAGTTGCCTCTAAAGAGTAGAAATACTAAAAACAAAATCAACAACTTGTCTCAAAATTCTCTCTCAGGAATTTCTAGGACTGGTACAATTTAACAAAATTCTCAAGGATTGAGACTTGGACAGAAACACTTTTCAACTTCTCAGAAGTCTCCATTCCGTGTACTTTTGTCTTTATACCGTGGGAACCATCTGGATCACTGTGTTTTAATGCCATCTGTATATGATCATTGAAAGAAGAACAGAAGTCCCACAGCCTAAATGCTGTGCACTTCTGGAGTACTCTCAAAAGAAGGAAGTAATGTTTAAATCAGAAAAATAGCTGAGACTTAAGTTCACTACCAATGGTCCAGTCCTAAGAACAGTGGCAACACAAGAAAGAAGCATAAGAATCTGAAATACAAGTAAATGCTAAACAGATATTGAGGATATTTCTTGATGGTAGCTACAAAGACATGCAGCAAGATTTGATGTAAGTGTCATTGAATTTCATTTGGAGAGGGACATGAAAGCAACATCTTTGTTAAAGAGTAGTACCTCCCCGTAGGAATAGATGTAGAGGATAAAACATCTGATATTGAAGACTTGTCATCCATGCTAAATGAATTTTGGGGGAGAATATATCAAGTCAACACCAGTCTGGCCTTGTGCTCTGAAGAAACATAAACAAAACAAGGATTTCATGAATTTCAGTCAGTTCTGAAATAAACTCTTATAAGCACTTGTTTTAAATGACAGATACAAAGCAAAATAAAAACAACAACAAAAAAGGAAGGAATGGACATTATTTCAAGAAATATTTTTAACGAAGATTATCATTTTACACAACAATTGATTTTGATCATCCTACACATCACAATCTCAAGCAAACAAAAGCAATGAACCTTGGGTCTGTATACTAAAAATGTTATCTTGAAAAAAGATGGGGATTTGGGTAATATTCTGAAAGAATTTTTTTTTTCTCATTTCTCAACTAGCTTTTTTCCAGAGGAGAAAGAGAGTAATTTCACACTTAGAAGTAATCTGACTGCTTTAACAGCTAGGACTATATTTAAAAATGTATTTAAATACCTACAGAAAAAGTGCCTGGTAGAAATTGCTTAACTCCTGCACAGCAGACCAGCTCAGGAGTCATTCTGGGGGATTCTCAGAGTCATAAACACTCATTTAGGTTATTAGTTACTTGGACCATAAGTGCTGCAAGCATTCTGTTCTGGAGGAAGGAATACCCAGAGAGAAAACATTTATTTAACGAGTTTTCCTGTTAGTCACAGTGCATCAAAATGCATGGGGCCCATCACAGAGCCTCCGTCAGGCATACACTGCCTACTCTGCACACCTTCATCCCCCTGTGCTTTGGGGTCTTCTAGAGAGCTCCCAGTTCATTCCTCACAGTACATAGGCACAGACAGCACTGTTCTGTTTTCATTTAAACCAGTGCTTAAACCAGTGATTTGCTTGAACCTACTGAGGAAAGGTTCATACCTTCCAGGTTTGTGCTAGCAACTCAATGGTTTTGCCTACAAACCTTTGATGAAGGAAGTTTGGATCAAGTGTTTTTTCCTCTCCCCTTTATTTATCATTCATTGTGTCTGGTTTCTTATGAGCAAAGGAGAATACATATAATTGCATTCAATTTAGGAGATGTGTTTGAGTATTAATCATTTCATATATGTAAAAACACACTTTTGAGGCTGGCCAAAATCATATATACATTTCTGCACTTTTAAGGGGTAATAGCAAACTAGTAAACACAGTGCTACTGCAATGTGTTTCACAGAATCACAGAATCACAGAATCACTAAGGTTGGAAAGGACCTATAAGATCATCTAGTCCAACCATCCACCTATCACCAATGGTTCTCGCTAAACCATATCCCTCATCACAGCATCCAAACGTTCCTTGAACACCTCCAGGGTCGGTGACTCCACCACCTCCCTGGGCAGCCCATTCCAGTGCCTGACCACTCTTTCAGAGAAGTAGTATTTCCTAATATCCAGCCTGAATCTTCCCTGGCACAGCTTGAAACCATTCCCTCTAGTCCTATCACCAGTTACACGAGAGAAGAGGCCGACCCCCAGCTCACTACAACCTCCCTTCAGGTAGTTATAGAGAGCAATAAGGTCTCCCCTGAGCCTCCTCTTCTCCAGACTGAACAATCCCAGCTCCCTCAGCCGCTCCTCATAAGGCCTGTGCTCCAGACCCCTCACCAGCTTTGTTGCCCTTCTTTGAACACGCTCCAGGGCCTCGATGTCTTTCTTGCAGTGAGGGGCCCAGAACTGGACACAGTACTCAAGGTGCGGCCTCACCAGAGCTGAGTACAGGGGGACAATTACTTCCCTGCTCCTGCTGGTCACACTACTTCTGATACAAGCCAGGATGCCATTGGCCTTCTTGGCCACCCAGGCACACTGCTGGCTCATGTTCAGCCGAGCGTCAACCAACACCCCCAGGTCCATTTCCTCTACACAGTCTTCTAGCCACTCCGCCCCAAGCCTGTAGCGTTGCTTGGGGTTGCTGTGGCCAAAGTGTAGGACCCGACATTTGGTCTTATTAAACCTCATCCCATTGGCTTCAGCCCAGCTATCCAGCCTGTCCAGATCCCTCTGTAGGGCCTCGCTACCCCCAGGCAGATCGACACTTCCAGCCAACTTGGTGTCATCTGCAAACTTACTGAGGGTGCACTCAATGCCCTCATCCAGGTCATCAATAAAGATATTGAAGAGGACAGGCCCCAGCACCGACCCCTGGGGAACACCACTCGTGACCGGTCGCCAGCTGGATTTAGCTCCATTGACCACCACTCTCTGGGCCCGGCCCTCCAGCCAGTTCCTTACCCAGCCAAGAGTGTACCTGTCCAAGCCACGGACTGCCAGCTTCTGCAGGAGAATAGTGTGGGAGACAGTGTCAAAGGCTTTGCTGAAGTCTAGGTAGACTACATCAACAGCCTTTCCCTCATCCACCAGGCGGGTCACTAGATCATAGAAGGAGATCAGGTTGGTCAAGCAGGACCTGCCCTTCGTGAACCCATGCTGGCTAGGCCTGATCCCCCGGTTGTCCCGCACTTGCCGCGTGATCTCCCTCAAGACAATCTGTTCCATAACCTTCCCTGGCACCGAGGTCAGGCTAACAGGCCTGTAGTTCCCCGGGTCCTCCTTACAGCCCTTCTTGTAGATGGGAGTCACATTGGCAAGCCTCCAGTCTTCCGGTACTTCACCAGTCAACAAGGAGCGCTGATAGATGATGGAAAGCGGCTCGGCTATCACCTCCGCCAGTTCCCTCAGCACTCTCGGGTGAATCTCATCCGGCCCCATGGACTTGTGACAGTCCAGTTGGAGTAGCAGGTCTCTGACTGTTTCCTCCTGAATCGTGGGTGGTTTAGTCTGCTCCCCAGCCGAGACTACCAGGTCAAAAAGTGGAGTACCCTGAGGATAACTGGTCTGACCTTTAAAGACAGACGTAAAGAAGGCATTCAGGACCTCTGCCTTTTCCTTATCCCCAGTAGTCATATTCCCAGCCTCATCCAGTAAAGAATGGAGATTCTCCTTAGTCCTCCTCTTACTGTTGATATATTTGTAAAAGGGTTTCTTGTTTCTTTTTATCCCAGCGGCCAGGTTGAGTTCGAGCTGGGCTTTCGCCTTTCTGATTTTCTCCCTGCACATCTTAACAACTTCTCTGTACTCTTTCTGAGTTGCCCGTCCCTTCTTCCACAGGATGTAGATTCTCTTTTTCTCCCGGAGCCTCAAGAATAGTTCCCTATTCATCCACGCCGGTCTCCTTCCCCGCCGGCTCATTTTGCAGCTCAGGGGGACAGCCCGCTCCTGCGCCTGTAAGACTACCTTCTTGAAGAGCAACCAGTTGTCTTGGACCCCTTTACCCTCTAAGACTGAATCCCAGGGGACGCCCCCTACTAGTCTTCTAAACAATTCAATTCAATTTTTTCTTAAAGATCCTGATTTAAATTCAGGCTTATCAATAAAAAAGACTACTAACATAGCTTTGAAATTTTAATTTTCTTTTGAAATAAAGGTCTGTTCTAGATACAGTTGTTGTTGCTTGCATTTGAACACTCTTTGCTTTTATTATACAGCATTTTTTCTTACAGCTGCTAAATCCTATTTTCACAAGGAAAAAAAAAAGGCACCTCTAATCATCAAAGCAGCACAATTTAGGCCTTTATTATGTCAGTCATGAATTGTCTTTCTTGTGAGCTCACAATGTCATAATATTCTTTTTGATTAATGAGGATCTTACAATTACAGGGTAGGAACTGTCATGCTGTACTGTAGAGATTGTCTAAAGGCAAAAATTACAGTTAATGCTAATGCATTACCAAAGACGTAGGGGTGGAATTATTACTGTCACCAAATCAAAAGGGTATGCATCTGGAAGACTGACAGCTTTTGTCATTTCTGGAATGCGGTTCTGAGCAGCCGATGAGCTCTCACATAGGACACCTTGAATTTTCACTCCCACTTCTGCATTAAGATTAAGGGTTCTAGAAACTGGAGAAAATGTAAGCAGATGATAATCAACATAAGTAAACCTAGGGCATGAGCAAATATTACACAATCTTTTTTCTACCACCTAAGGGGCCTCAAACATCAAACTAGAGGAGAAGGAACAAAAACATTTTGGCCTACCACAAACTTTTGAAGTTCCCTATTGAAAGTAATGGACTGTGATAAGCAGGAGGTCAGGAAACCTTTTTTCAGTAGCCCTTTACAACTTCAATTTCTATGACATTTTTAATATTAACAACAATCCACAATATTTTAAGCACATTTAATGATCTAGCAGATTTCTGAATCAAATATCAAGCTTTCTGAATAAATAACATTCAGCTTTACAACAAGCATGACTGCTAAGCATTTTATTGCCAGCCTGTACTCTAAATTTCACTAACCAACAGGTTAAGAGTTCCTGAGAAGAAAGTTGTATTCAGAGCAATGTTCAGCAGCTGCTGATGGATCAAGTCTCAATGATTTTCTTTGTCCTCTTGCTAAATCCATTTTGATGAAGGATTCATGCATCAAAACTCATGAGCAAGGAGTATTCACTTTGGGGTGGACCAGTGGCAAATGCCAATTATCACAATTCCACTGAATTCAGTACAGCCCTCCAGTCTCTCACCAGCCCAGCAAATAATATTTATCTTTTTTTTTTAGTTTCAAATGTCTTTTCAGCAGAAGATGCAAATGAGGCATCCAAGTTCTGTCACTTCTGTATCAAGACTGCCTTTGAAAACTTTAATTGACACAGAAGTATTAACACTGGGAAAAAGTGCTAGGTGCCATGATCTTGGGAAATAGTTTTTCTTACAGTGTTAGCTAAAGTGATAACACAGACTTCTGCTTGCTCTGCTGACGTTAATCCAGTTGTCATTTGCAACAGTCCAAGCAATAGAAAGCAGTTACAATATATCTAAACGTATTCTTAAAAGCCAATTCTCTGCTAAGATTTGCTGCCTGTTTGCACCAATGTCAGTGGATGCTTCTTGTTGTGTGCGATAGAGCCAGCGTGCAGTAGGCAATAACTCGCTTCTGCTTGGTGAGGAATGATCCATGTCCATCCTCTTCTTGGCCTCTACACTCACAATCCTTATTCCATAACACAGATGTTCATCCTTATGGGCTGACATTGCATTCCCTCAAATTGTACAAAGGACTGCATACAACAGCATCAAGTTTTTGTATTTCAGCCCCATGTTGTAGAAGACAATCATCCAGAACAACGTCATGCAGAAGCTTATTCAGCTTCGTCTTCAAAAATTTTCAGCCATTTCATACCACTGTTCTTCTGAAGACTGTTCCACAACCTTCGATAGTCCAACTGCTATTCCAGATGGCTAGAAAATGCCTCCTATTTATCAGCCTAAATTTATTCATGGGATCCATTTGTTATCCTGCCAGTATTGTTCTGTAGCAACAAATTTTAGTCACTACTGAGTTGGGTTTGTATCAGCAAGCCATAACCTAAAGACAAAAGGATCACTGTCTTGCATTTGTTTATGGACTGTTTCCCCTTTATTATTTTAATGAAAAAGATGCAGTGAAAGACTGTGAAATATAAATGAATGTCACTGGCAGATAAAATGGTAGCTTACAAAGTTGCATGACAATTAACGGGCTTCCTAAATTATAGTTCATGCCTTAAATGATTAACATCTAATTATCTATACATATATATCTCTATAAGTTAATTATCCATAGCTTGTTAAATATGTAAGTGTTCTACAAAAGTTTCAGTCATTAATAGAGCAATTAAAAATTTATCATTAAAGTACTTTGACTTAATTATACATAAAATATATTTACTGCATAAATTAACCCAGTGAACTGATTTGGCATGTTAGAAGATTTTGAATGCTGTGGATGAAATTTTAAGCACATGAGCTTTCTGCTGAACTTCTGCCCTTACTGGGAGTCACAGGCTCCTGCCCCTACTCCAGTCAGCACTCACCTTTTCTGACTTGCCACCACAACCAGCTATCCTTCATTTCGCTGTCTACCTTCCCCTTCCAGGCATTCCCCATTCACCTTCTTGACCTTCCTGTATTGCCGGTGTATGCATGGAAAACAGCTGTTTGCAGACCAACTGTAAATGCTGCTACTCTCCCAAGAACATGTCCTCCTGCAACCAAAAGCACAAGGCCCTTCCTTATCCTTAGAACAGTGGTTTGCACAGGTAGATGGCAGAAAAGGGCCATTCAGGCAGCTTATACTCTCTTTTCTGGCACAAGTAAGGCAGGCAACTTGCTACTTGAAACACCAGTACCTCTCCAAGGAGGCAAAACTGTTTGTTTCTCTTTAGTTTTGTTGCACGTTGCCTTTAAAACCATTACAGAGGCTCAAACAGTCATTTAGGAAGGTACAGGGAGCTGGATTTGGTCAGGAGACAAACTTGCTTCACTCATCCCAAATGACTTCGTAAGACAAAATTTCTTCAGCCCTCAAGACAGAAAAAAGTCAGTACCAAACCAATTAAACAGCATGTACTTCTGATTCTCCCATGGCCACCTACGTGTTTGAAGCACAAGAAATAATGACTAGTGTTGTCCACTACATGGCTGGATTATCAACCAGGCCTAGTGTGGTAGGAAGGTCTCTCCTGAGGACCTAACAGACATCTCCTCTAACCAAACTAAATAAGAAGACTACCTTTCCAGCTCAAATGGCATTTTGGCTCCACAAGGCTACTGAACAAGGTCCTAGTTCTCACTGCAAGTTGATGTATGACATGACATGTCACAAATATACAGCCAATCCTTAGTGACCAGGAGGATCTCAACAATGTTTTGTATTTTTTCCTTATGAAATAGATTTCCACACAACATATTTGTAATCTTTTGCTTCTTTGCCAGAACTTTTTGTCCAAAGCTCTCTATAAAAGGCATGCCTGAATAATCTGCTGCTAATAAATTTGTATGGGTGTTTACATACAAATGCTGTTCCGTCAAACACAGTACCTATTTCTCCAGACATGAGAAGGAGAGAGGACAGGTTTGCTTGAAGCTTGAATCCATTACAGCTTAGTGCCTGAAACCATTACTGTGAAAGAGATATAAACTCATTGTCAGTAACCTTCATATTTTCGTTTTACAGGTTGAGTAAGATTTTTTGCTTCCTAACAAGCTTCAGGGGAAAAAACAACAACAACAACAAAAACTAATTCTGCCGCACTGTTACCCTGGGATCTTCTTCAATAACTGTTGGGGAAAATAGGAAAGATTTTTGCTTTACCATAAGTTAAGCCAAAGCCCCAAAAGAAGACAGAAATGGCATAAAATAAAAAGGAAATAAATAAATAAAATAAAAAGGAAAAGGAAATAAAAATAAACAAAAATAAAAATACGAAGAATGTTTACCTTAATTTTGAATGGCATTAGGATTGATCTATTTTTTTTTCCATTCAAATATTCACACTTGAAAAAGGATAATACTCTAAAAGATATCCTTGTATATACATTCTCTATCTATAATTTTGTCAGAGATGAGTGGTAAATAATAGCAAGGTTTTAGTCATTTTTACACTCTATTTTGTAATACTTTTATCAAGAATATATCACTTAGTTCTGACTTCTTTAAAAATAATACTTGATTTGCCCTTGCTCAGCCACTTACAAAAAGACCTCACTGTGTTTTAAATTTGCTCTTGCTGCAGCCGGCAAAGAGAAAACAGAGAGTGCTGTGTATCTAAGAGAAGAACAGTAGATCAAGAGTTTTCACATTTCCACTAGGATTAAAGAGAACTGGTCTCGGTTGTATAGAATTTAGGAAAATTGATCCATTTGCTTTTTATTCTTCCCAGTAAATAAAAAGATTTTGTGTGTGGTTTACTTTGTTCTTTAAAAAAATAATCTGCTCTGCTCCCAGTAGGCAGTCTGGGTTATAAATGTAGTATTTCAATTGCCAGATTAGCCAGCTTTCATGGGAATTAGCAGAGTATCCCATGGAAAACAAACAAAAATAATCTGAGGAAAGATGTGGGCCACAGAGAAGTTCTTGTTCATGCAGTGCAGGTTGCCAGTTTACTAATGTGACTCCTTAGAGCTCTTCTCTTATCCACAGGTCAGGGAAGGAAACCATTTCCTTCTTACAAGAGGAAGGAAAGGAAAACAAATATACAGAAGACTGATAAAAGTTCTAAGAATAAGCACTGACAAGTCTTTGAAGAATTACTTATTCATCAATAATATTTACTTAGCTATAACAGATGTTCAAAAATCAGCTTTTCACTGTTTCAGTACAAGATCTATTTTAAAGTAATGTTATTAAAGAAAACCCACAGTGTGGCTATAGATTAGATTTCAGGATTTAGAAACTTGTTACTTAAGGAGCTCATTTTACTCCAGGTAAACTTCTGAGAAGAAGCCTAGTAGCTGGTGAAAGGACCTCGAAACTGGGCTGTGTGAATTTAAGTGCTGTTGCCCAAATACAAGCAGCTTTGCAAATTTGACAGTTATGATCTTGAATGCTGTAAGAGAGCTCAGATATATAAGAACACATGCTTGCACAGCAGCACCAGAGTCTTTGTAGAATACTCTGGGCAAATCTCAAAAGGCAGAATGTAGACAAGGCTGCCAAAAGTGGGTAAAAGCGAGTAAAGCTAACAGCGACTTTTGGGGCAGCAATCCAGTGCTAGGCTTCACTGGAGATAGGTGGACTGAACTCCACTTGATAACCTACAGGAGTTTTGGCAGAAAAGCTGAAACATGTGCCAGTTGCTCCATTTCCAGATTTTTGGTTTTGGAGATGGAAAAAAAACTGCAAGACTGGAAGAAATAACATTTTGTGTCTGTGGAGCTTGGTCAGTTCTCCAGCCACCTCCATGATTACATAGCTATGGATGCTTAGGCTGAGCTAAACCTTTCACAGGATTCCTCCACATCCATACTGAGTGCAACCAACTGGCCATTCATCTAGAGAAAAAACATATACACCAGGGGGTGCAATTTCATGTCCTATGTGTCAGGGCTTTTTGCTGTACTGTATACTCCTCAGCAAAGCTATCATGGCCTGAAAAAGGTGGACATGTGCTCCAAGCTCAGCAGCAGCCAAGATGTTGTGCATTTTCTCTGCAGTACAAGGTGCCACTCAACTATGCACTGCTATTGTGATCAGCAGGCACTAAGAGCCTTGGGGAAATCTTCCCCGTGTGTGCAAGGCACTCTCCACCTCTCTCTCTTTTAATTAAATGAGTAATTTTTGCCAAAGCAGAGAGAGAAACACTCCTCACAGAGTTTGCCAGCTAAGCCCTGAACATAAAAGGGGCTGAGTACAGGACCCTTGTCACTCATGGATAAAAAACCCCCCAGCCTGCAAACAAAAGCAGGACTTGAAGTACCATCTACTGAGTTAGTCTACTCCAGGGTCCTCACAGGTGCAACAGCTCCCCTCTAAGCTCCTCATGGTGGGGGCTGGCTTCCCCCACAAAATGCTCACAGCTATTGTCTTGTTTTCAAGTTCCAGTTCAAGGCCCTCTCCCAGAAAAAAAGAACCTTAAAGTGATTTTATGCTAGCTTAGTTTGAATGATCTTGATGAGTGGCATTTATGACTGATTTTGTTCACAGAACCTATAAAGCCTCACAATAATGTTACTCACTAATGACCTTTTTTTTTTTCTGACAAACTCTGAGAAGTGTTTATGTGAATAATTATAGTGTTCTGAAGTAAACATCTTATACAGCCATTCAATGTGTGTGGTGGTGTATATTCAGTCCATTCCTTCCTAAAATATACATATAGGTAGGTCACTCTGAATGTAATGCCTCCTATTTATTTCCTCCTACTTATTTTCGGAGGAATTCTGCTCCATATGCAGTTCCAGGTCAAACGCCATTTTGTCAGATTGCCCCTCTGCTGCTATCTGTTGCACAGCAGCAAAATGTAAGGGGACATTAGCAGGAAGGTTCAATCTCTACTGCCGTAGCACCAATATCTGCCTCTGATATCGTGGGCCAGCATAATAAAATAGCAGGCCTAAAATTATTTTAAAGTAAATTTCAGCTTTGATCAAGGTAATTAAATACTCTGCATAAATATAATAAATCAGTTGGGATTACTTTCGGAGCAGCCCTGATACACAGAAACATAAGCCTTTTGTTGTTGTTGTTGTTGTTTTGTTGTTTGTTTGTTTGTTTGTTTGTTGAGAAATAAACTCATTTGGAACTTAGAATGCTCCACTCTAAGCAAGCCAAGGTTGGAAACAGGATACAGTGAATATATAACCAAGGTACAAATTAAACCTTTTTTTTTTTTCCCTCTAGAAAGTGCATTTGTTCTTTTGGAGGCTGAAATTTCACTGAAATAATACACATTCCTGAGAAAACCACCCTGCACTTTGGTCAGTTTGGAAGTTAAAAACTATGATACTGTAAAAGCAAACAAAAAACTTTAAGATAAGAAATGTATTGGCTCAGTTAAAAAAAAAAATAATGGGAAGGAACAGTTCAGAGTAGGGAATGAAAGTGAACTTCATTCGCTGGCTTTGCACAAGGATATAGCAAAGACAAGAAAAGTTCTTTTTTTTTTTTCTGGAACTTCAATGAGCATCAAGAATCTGTATCTCAGTGCACGTTACGTACTGTTTAGTAGTTACAAAGTACACAAAGCTTACTTACAAAACATTACAGAAGTTATCCTAACACTTTTAATCACACTGTGGTATAGAGGTGAACCATAAGGCCCAGTTTGGCTCTCAGTACTTCTGGCACATGGAAGAACTGCCCAGATTAATCCAACTACCCCAACTAACAAACATACACAACTGAATGCTACAGTCCTATTTACAGATAACATTAAAAATATAGGGAATTAAGAACTTAATTTGAATCCACAGAAACAAAAGGGGAACTTTCTTTTTTCTTCACATCCTGAGAGAAGGGAAAGTATTTACTAGAGCAGTTGGTCTTTGGAATATACCATTTCTCTTGAACAAAAACTTCTACTATTGCACAAGCTGTTTAGAAATCAGGGAGATGGATGTGGAAGTAAGGTAAGCCAGCAGATGCCTGGCACTAGTGAGGCTCCCATGAAAAAGGACAAGGAGATGATGACAGGAGCTACTGAAAATAAACATATAAAGACAGGCAACATGGGAAAAAGAGTAAGCTGCTAGAGCACAGACAAAACCATGAGTGCATTAATGAGAAGAAAACACTTCCCAAAAGCATCACAGCAATGTAATTACTGAGAACCAACAGTTTCACTGCTACCTTTGAGGATTAGTAAGAGGCAGTTTCAGAGCACACATTAAGATTGCACAAATTCCTTCAATAGACATGCTGTACCATGCAAAGATAAGGAGAGAAAAGGCTGCAACTAATCTTATAAGTCCTGTGGCTGCCACCATTCAACCAAAGGTGTGAGTACTAGTGCCTTTGCCTTCCACATACCTAGCTATGGCAGTGGCTAAGCTGGGATTTCTCACAGAAGACATTGCTTCTCAAATGTACATCTGAGCTCCTGAGTAGTTCCCATCTCAGGGATCACCTGACTCTGGGGACAGAAAGACTTTAAAATAACTAACAGGGCTACCAAGCAGAAGGACAGATACTGTAAAGACTGTTCCTTAATGTTCTGATTGCGTGTTTGTGGGCACAATATATATAGATAAATTTTATTAGATAGAACTTATCATAAAACCATAAATAATATATGAATATCATCTTCTGGTCAGAACTACTTGATGCCAAATGGAATCACACTAGTGTTCCGTGACCCATCAAGCCAAAGACATCTTCTATTACCAGTTTCTGGTGCCAACTGCTCCAAGATTTCATGTACAATGGAAGGTAAGCATGCCCAAAATTTGAAGAACAATCTGACTTTCGGATTAAAGCCTTTCAGGACTTACATCAAAGTTTCTGAGGTTCGGAAATTATACACTGAAGCCAAACCAGTGCCTGGAATTTAACTTTATTGGAAAGCTTTTCATCAGGAAGACTGATCATCCCGAAGATGATCACCATGATTTTCACCACGAAGAGAACTGGTGAAAATAACTCCACAAAACAAATGGGTTTACAGGTGTAGTATGTTTCGCATGTCATTAACTGTGCAAAGAAAGCTTTCACTGACTTATTAGGAGAAAGGCGAGAGTATAAACAAGAAAGTTTTCCTCCAATGAAGAAAAAAAATAAAGGAATGGTTATTAATAAGTAGGTCTTCCTGCTTTAGAAACAATCTCACTGATTTTTTTCTTTTTTAAACAAATGAAGCTTGGGTTTGCAACCTAGCAAATTCCTTAATCAACCAACTAACCACACTATCCATTACGCATAGAACAGTGCATATTTGATCAATAGCAGTGTTTTTGTTCATGCTATATCAACTAAATAAGTAGAAAAAAAACCTCTACATTTTGTGGATATTTTCAGTTGCTGAGTCAGAAAACAAAATAAGGCCCCACATTTGCATTTATTTTTGTTCAGTAAAGCTTGCATCTCCCTTCAGGGCTGAGAGCAAGCAAACTGCTGCTAACCATGGTAATTACACAGTACTCAGCATGATGAGTAGAATAACATTGTAACTGTCCAAGGGTTTGAACAATTTGGTCTAATTTTGTATAGTGCATAATTTACAGTAAAGATTCAGAATGTGTTTTCTTTGCTCCAAGAACACTTTTATCCTTTATCTCTGGATCATTGTGCATTGGGGCTACCTTCTACAGTCAAATTCAATCCAGATGAAGAACATCTGCAAAAATAGAATAGTTTATTTTATTGACATTTGCATTTATATCATTTTATCTGGGTCTAATTCTGTTTGTGATGGTCAAGGTAATATAAAATAACCAGGACCCCATGGAGTCATTCAGACAAAATAAAAATATGCACTCTTGAAACATAACCACAATCACAACATATTAGTGACAGTGAATGAACCAGGGTAAAAGGACTCAAGAAAATATTAATGAGCTCTGTGCTTATGAACGGTTTGTTTTTCTTCAGGAGGCCAGGGTAAGACTGTCATATGCAGTTACATATTAAGACCATCCTTCTGCAAAGACCTAAGTGCTAATTTTACACATTGAAGAGTCACTGAGAAGCAACTGGAACTAATAACAATTGAGAAAAGTTGTAGATGAGAGCCCATACAATTTCTGACTAACAGTTGTGGTGGTGCATAGCAATGGGAGCTATAAATATTAGAACAATCTTCATTACTGCTACATATAAAGCAGCAGCATGATCTAAAACTATTTTTACTTTTCTTAGAAATAAACAGTTCACTGCTGGGAATGAACAGTATCATCCTTTATGAGTCTCAGACAAAAACCTTACAATAGTAATCAGAACTCTTAACAGTGCTCTGGTTTCCATGGCTTTTAAAGACGTATTCTTCATGAAACTGTTTAAGCAGAGGGAGGAAAGACACAAAGTGAGACAGAGCAGGAAAGAATTAAGGGGAGATGCAACACCTACAGAAATGTTTCCATTTACCAAAGTCAAGATTCCAGCAAATTAAAATCCATATATTTTCAATATTAATGCATATTTTAAAAATACTGCAGATATTATTTAAAATAATAATAATAATAAGGCTGATTTTTCCAATTAAAAAGTTTTCTTATTCCAAAACTATCTTGAGCAGTTATATTCCTGGCTTGAAACATGGTAATTTCCCTCTCAAAAATTCAGCTCCACTCCCACATTGGAGTAAACAAAAAAAATGGGATATATTTTTTGGCAATGTTTCATTGCTGCCATCTGTAAAACAGGAAAAAGAAATACTAGGACTGTAATGGGAACTATATAGCCAGTAATTACAAAGCTCTTTGAAGAAAGGATTAAAGTAACCGTAAGTACTACCAATGTTGTTACACAGCTATAGTCTTTATTAGTGAGTTAGGATTGTTTCTAAATAACATTCTCACCAAAAAGACCTTTCTGACTCCATAGGTTGCTACTAAAGAATGTAAAGAGATGTCACCTCTTATCACACCAGTTGGCAGATCATATTATTCCGCCTACCTACTGTAATACAGACTTCAAAACTTGATCTCATTCCTGCATATCAGAAAAATATATGGTCAAAATATGTAATAGGTGGGACAAAAATTTCTACATTTCAACATTGCTATGTCCAAAACTGTATTCTAACTGTGTTCCATAAAATTTAGTACAATTTTTCAATTTTAAAAAAAGTTAAAACATCAAAAAGCGAATAGGTGCACTGTTGAGGCTTGGTGAACTTACCGTCCTGAAATATGTTTTTCATTTAATTCAGTATTCATCTTTATAATGCATTTAACACTGAAATACTGCAACTCAAAAATTGGACAAACCTAAGTCACTTATGTGTGCTCTAATACACTTACAGCAGATGGTGACAAATCATAAAGTAAATAATAAAAAGTAAGATGACGGAAGAAAATAAGAGCCATTAGTTACATCAAGTTTTCTCCACATTATTTTAGTTCTGAGGAAATGGTTCACTTCTTTCACTAGTTTCATTGCTGCTCACCGTTGTAGAAGGAGGTGATGAAAGACTATAAGCAGAAGACAACCATTTGGTTTGCTTTCCAAGCTACCTTGGATGCTGTGGCATTGATTTCAGCATTACATTCTGGAACAAAAACCCAAAGCATAGATGCAAAACTAAACATTCCCAGGCTGGCTGCTACACTCAGCAACCTTGTTTATCCAACGCACATTAGGCATAAGACTTCCCAAATTACATCAGACCCTAAGTATTTGCTCAGCAGGGGATTAAAATCCCCTCCCTGAGGAAGGAGAGCAAGATTAAATGAAATACTGCAAAAACATGTCAGGAGACCAACTTCAGATACGTACATGTGCTTCACACTTTTTATTATCATAAGGACTGCAATTTAAAATGTCACATAGGCCACATTCTCCTCTGGTGTTGCTAAGCCAGTAGCTTAGTGCCAGTAGCACTCACATAGCCTTTTTTTAAAGAAGCTCAACCCAGAGCAGTTTAGTGCACGCGTGTTTTCTAAGAAAATGGGAGAAGGAAGACCAAGGTGGTTGTTTTCTGTGTAATAAAAATGTTAGGTCTGTGGGGTATTTTTCTTCTTTGGAAGACTTTTGGGATACAAGTAGCAAAATAGTTCCCAAAGGGCATAAGGAAATGGCTCATGGAGAGATTTTTCCTGTCAACTTTTTTTCCAGGATATGACTTTTATGGTGGAGTTAGCTAGCCCTTTAATGTTGATATTCAATAATGGGAAGTTTAACACTTAGCTAGGTCACTGTTTCTTTGAAAGGGTGTATTGGGTCAGATCATCAGCTGCTGTACATCAGCATAAATCCACACACTCTTATTCCAACAGAGGTTCACTTATTTACAGTAGCTAAAAGCCCAGATATAAATCTTGTAGAAACAAAACATCCACTTATAACAACCCTGCTCTTAATTCCTTCCAAATCTTGTATTTATGGGTGTCCTAAATATACACTTTGCCTTCCTTGTTCAAGAAACCCCACAATTTTTAATGTAGTTTACTTGTTTTCTTTGACTTGACCTCATTTCTTCTACAACTGAAAATACCCACCTTAGCAGAAAAAAAACACCTGTTTTCAGAGCTTCAGTATTTCTATTATCAACCAATCAAAGATCAAAGTTACAGATTGTTAGACAGGACATTTCCTGTGGGTTCAGTTGCTGTTGTCCTTAATCTTACACTGGAAAGTGGTATTGTTAGCGTGCACTGGAAATGTGAATTAATACCACTGATATTACTGAAGCATTCTAGATTTATATATATAGTTGAGAACAGACTTAGATAACCAATTCTTCTCTGAAATTGTTCAACATTAATTTATCAAAGCAGACAATTTAACTCCCTATAATCATCTTGATATTTTTCAAGCAGGTAATTTATGCTGTTACTCACATGCTTAAGAATTCCAGCAACTCAGTAACTATCTTTTCCCTCAGTGACGAATTGCACTAAGAAAAAAGACAAGCTGAGTGGTGTAGCTGGCACAATAGAAGGAAGGAATGCCATCCAGAGAGACCTAGACAAGCTTCAGAAGTGGGAGCATGGGAACCTAGTGAGATTCAACAAGGCCAAGTGTAAGGTGTTTCACTTGGGTCAGAGCAATCCCAGATATGTGTACAGACTGGGAGAACAAAACACTGAGAGCAGCCCTGATGAGAAGGAGTTGGGGATTCTGATTGATGAAAAGGCAGACATGAGCCAGCAGTGTACTCTTGCAGCCTGGAAGGCCAACTGCATCCTGGGCATCATCAGAAGGAGTGTGGCCAGTAGGGAGAGGGAAATGATTGTTCCCCTTTACTCTGCCCTCATGAGGACCCATCTGAAGTACTTTGTCTGGGGCTTGGGCCCCTAGTACAGGAAACATGTGGAGCTGTTGGAGTGGGTCCGGAGGTAGGACATGAACACGGCCAAAGGGCTGGAGAACCTCTCCTACGAAGACAGGCTGAGGGAGGTGGGCTTGTTCAGACTGGAGAAGAGAAGGCTCCAAGGAGACCTCATTGCAACCTTGAAGGGAGCTTACAAGCAGGAGAGGAATTGAGTTTTTACACTGTCTAATAGTAAAAGGAGAAGAAGAAATGGCTTTAAACTAAAACAGGCAAGATTTAGGTGAAGTATTAAGAAGAAATTCTTCACTCAGAGGGTGGTGAAGCACTGTCAGAGGCTGCCCAGAGAAGTTATGGATGCCTCTTCTCTCAAGGAGTTCAAGTCCAGGCTGGAAATGATCCTGGGCAGCTTGATCTAGGGGTTTGCAACTCTACCCATAGCAGTGGGATTGGAAGTGGATGATCTTAAAGATCCCCTCCAACTTAAGCCATTCTATGATTCTATGATATTGAGTGTTTGGGAAATTGGAAATTCCTACAGCATGCAGAGAACTTAACATTTCTCAACTCTGGATCCTATATTGCAGTTCTTCTTGCTAGTGTTCCAATACATCCTGGGAAGGAGAATGATGAATAGAAATCTACTCTCTTCTAACTTCCATTTTCACATTTCCCTGTGAAGAAACAATAGCTCACATGATTTGATTCTACAGGCAGCTGAAAGTAAAATCTGTTCTGTCATGCTTCATTGTGAATGACAATGCTTATAATATCTTTGTAAGATGTAATTTTTTCAAGTCAATAGAAAGTTGATATTCATAACCTAAGCAATAATTATCCTTTGTAAATGCCCTTGTTTCTGGCAGCCACTCTCGTTAAGACTGCTTCAATTCACCATATACAGGCTGTAGAAGAAAATGCAGCTACTTGCTCCAATGGGGAGAAAAGATATTTTTGTTGTATGGAAAAAATGTAAAAAGCAAGGGGTGGGAGTGTGGCTAATGCTATTAGCCTAGTTCTTGAGGTTTTTCTTTCTTTGAATTTATTCTGATTGTTTTGAAAAACAAAAATGTGTTAGCATCAAAGAGGGGGACATTCTAACTCCTTCATTCATAATTTCATTCCTTTGTTACTCTTTTTGCTGTTAAGGTTATAGAGGATGGTCTGTGTAATTTCTTTTTGTGTGTGTGGATTCTTTACTGAAAATAGATTACCTATTTTCAGAAAGGCAATTGTTGTTGATTAATAAGCCCTAACTATGAAGTATAGCATCACCTTGTTCTGCATAAGAGCCCATCTATACAGAGCACAAGGGGAAGGGAGAAACAAGAAGGCAGAGGGGAGATATTTCCTCGTAGCTGTCATAGAACAACTGACCTAAAGCCTGAGGAAACTTAGCTGATATTTTTAGCATTACATACGAACGTAGCTTTGTCTTGTCTTCTTATTCTGTTATACATGGCTCCAAGGAAAAGCATACTCTGCTTATTATCCAGATGCTGAGATGTACCCACAGCTACATTTGAAAGCAGGCTTAACTCTTTCCCTTCCATTTTTATTTGTTGCCCTGAGTTATTCAGAAGTGAACTTCTACATCCACTCAGAAAAACTGTGCAAAGTAAAAGCCCTTTCAATCTAGAAAACAGAATTAGGCAAATAGATATCTACTCTAAGAAATCACCTTCTGCTGATCCATAACAAAAGATCCACAGTCACATATATCTCCCATACCCCAGGCTCTCCCAGCAGGCAGCTTCAAACGATGCTGTCATAACAGGTTTGGCAAACTTTCTAATACTACATTGTTTGTCCTTTGTGAGAATAGGATGAGCTCTAAAAGAAAAACAATAATTCGTACTTCTCCTGTTGAATTTCTGATAATCCTTTTCTTTTCCTCTAAGGGTATCTCAAATGTCAGGTCAATGGAAAACTTAGCAGAAATATGAGAAAATCAACAACATGAATATCATAGTTCCCTGATTGTGGATATCACAGTTCTCTGATAGGCTGTATTGGTAGCTTCTCACAAAATGGCAGATGCCTCTTCCAAGAGTGCTTGCATTCCAGATCAGAGTTAAGCACTTACAGTGTTGGATTAGTTAGTAAAACAGTACTTTAGGGAAGGAATAAGATCAGAACTGAACCAAAATTTCAATGTATTATTTTCCATTTCCTCTTCTAATGAACATTAAAACATAATCTATAAAATATAATCCACAATCAGGATATACATCCTCAACATATTTAGCTGAAGCATAAGAACTGTGTTTCAAAAAAGCTGCTGCTGAGATTTTGTTCACACCCAACCTAGGAGGATGAAGGGGAGTGGAGATGTCTGAAATGCTCTTTTAAAAACTCAGCAAGCTATTTTCTTCCTCTGACATGGTGCTAGTCCCATAACCAAACTCTGGATCAGCCTCTGAATTTTAACTACATCTCCTGCACAAAGTAATTTTCCCTGATCACAACAGAGATTCCAGCATCTGCCACCAAATCCTTATTTCCTTAATTGTCTCTTTGTTAGCTGAGCAAGATTGTCAAGGGTCAAGAGGCAAGGGCTTGCTAAGTTGTGAGAAAGGCCATAGCATAGGAGATTTGCCCAGAAACATGGTTCATTCTCCACAACCCTTCCCGTTTCATCTGATTCTGATTTGCAACCAAGGCTCTTACTGCTGTTGATTAACTCATCTTTTTTCTGTACGTAGTCACTTGTTGTTCACTATCATAACTGTATGGTTCAGCTTCCTGAGGGAAGATAACTTGACAGCATGGTGCTATGCATCATGGCTTGTCCACATGGAACACTCAGGAAGATTCATCTGAATTATTCTTTTAAGTGGATTAGTTGAACCACATTAAAAGCCCAGAACAAATGTGACCTGAATTTGGTTTAGTTTAATTTTCTCCACAAATGAGTTAAGCAAAATTAAATTAGGTTCCTTTTACTTCAAATATGTGACTTTGGAGACCTCTAATACAGTTTATCTAATGTAATTTAAGTCTGTATGTATCTTATCCTGCACAGGCAGATCTTTACAATCCAAGAATTTATGTTCAAGACAATTCTGGTACACATGCAAGTTTGGGAATATAGTGGATTTCTTGATGAAACATACCAAAACAGTCAAAGTAACATTCCCTATTTTACATCCACATGCTTCTCCCTGGCTATTCTGTGCAGTTGTACTAGGGTATGAATTCTCTGTGTTGCTGTACCAGGGACTGAGTTTCCAAATTCTAAATGCCTGTCTTCAACCTTCACCTTCTGAGACTCTCTTCTCCTGGAAAAAAAAGTATAAATCAAAACAAACAAGCTTCCAATATGAGGGGAGAAAACTGCACAATTTAAAGGAATGGAATGCAGCTAGAAAGTACCCGGAGGTAATGAAACACCCTGTCATTTCAATGAAAAGTAAAGAGAGAGAGATCTTCTCTGTGTTATTTTATTTAGCATGCAGACCCTGAAAAATCAATGGATGGCCAGAGGGTACAACGTGAAAGTGAAGGAAGACAGGAGATAGAGGAGAAACGTAAGTTATCTTTATACATATATTTCAAATCAACAAATACATTCCTCTATAAAAAACATGAGGTTGCCTGGGAAAATCTCCAATAAGCAGCAGGCAGAGAGCCAGCTTTGGCTTGACACACTTACCGAAACGGAAAAAAATCACTCAGCTGAGATCAGAATCCCAAATGCACTGAGAGCAATGATGTCAACCCCCAAGTTTATTACAGACAAAAAAAATTCCCCAGTGACAATAAGAACTTGGATGCAATCTCTTCCAACGACAAAGTCATCAGAAGCTAAAAGCATCATTTCTTGTGACTCCATTGGTTTCAGAAGAAAAGATGCTGGGCTCCAGAGGGAGCTGTACTTCCACCCTTTTGGTGCAGTAGCTAAGGAAGGATGTCCAAATTACAGTGATATCTCAGAGCTACATTTTTCTCCGTAGTGGAAGCACTACACAAACTCCGTAGTGCTTAGTGGAACCTACCACATTGCTGGCTATGTTACTGTCTGCATTTAATCTGTAGGTTTTCTAACAGCTCTCTTCTTGCTGTGTTCTAACAGTGCTGCCTGACAGTACAGTTTTGTCTCATGTGAAGGTAATGTTTAATCAAAATGGATACAGTACTTCTGTTCTCATTTAGCACAATATCTGTCCTTCTTCCAAGATGAAGAGCTGAGCAGTGACACAATAACATTTAAAATGTTATTAACTAATGACTACACCTTCTTCCACTTTGTAACAAATTGCTCTATCAGCACAAAGAATGCTCAGATGAATATCTGCTTAATTTACAGTTCAAAAAGTCTAAGTTAATACCTTATGGTCAGTCACTTCAAAAAAAGTTTGATTTTATAGTAGTCGTGCGGCCAACATATGACTGTAAGTAATGTTACCATTTCAGTGCCCAAATATTTGAAATCTGAAAAGGTTTCATAATGACCTGTGAGACTGTAGAACTGCTAATTTTGTCAATCTAAATTGATGTTGGATTTAAACAAAAATGGAATGGAGATGCCTGGTTAGAAAAGGCAGCATGTTTTTCATTTAAAGGATAATTTTGCAGTTTGATTGTATTTGATTCAGCAAATTCTGTTGCAGATATGCCTTTCTTGCAATACACAAGTTGCAGAAGAAAAAGCTAGAAATTCAGTGTTCGTACGTTAAACATCTGACAAAGCACCAAGCTTTGTGATTCTTAGTCCTGTACCATAAAGAGAATAATAGCTCAGAGGAATGTAAGTTATGAATAGGAAGTAGCAACTACCATTATGTTCATTCCAATTTAAGGTCATGGAGATTTATGATTTAGATATTTTCACCCAAAGTAAAAGACTGGCTTGTTAGCAATGGAGGCTATTTCAGGTAATCAGTACCCTGGTAGCAATCCTAACAAGCAAGTGCTTTGATTAGGCACCAAAGTAGCCAAAATAAAAGCCCAATTGCAATGACATTCATCAATGTGACAGGGCCTCTAAAATGTGCTTCAGCTGAGAACAATCTTTGTGCTTTCCTGGGATATGCTAAAGCACAAACAGCATATATTTTCAACCAAATATTGATAGACATGAAAGGTAATAATTTAGCCATTTTCTGACAATTTGCTTTGAGCCAGTCCTAACAATAGGGTGAAAGTAATTGTGTGATTATATCAAGAAAAACACTTGAGTGAGTACTCTCGAAAAATTAATAATGAAGTAGGAGAGACTGGATTGGCTGGATTGTTTTGGAAAGCTCAGTTGTCAAGGCCTCTGCCTTGCCCAGTTGTTCTTTGAAGTCACTCGGCAAGATTCTGTTTTCATCAGAGATCACAGAAGACTGATTTACAGTTCCTCTTGTCTCTTCCATCTCAAAATCAATTTTTCAGGCTGTTTTAGTCCCTGTACTGTTAAAATCACTCAGAGGATAGACTATACAGAATATGTAAAGAAACTCTACCTCTAATCATCATCACGAGTATATCAAGCAATTTTTAAAAAGAATAAGAAGTGGAAACATTTAAACATTTTGCATCCAAGTCTGGGGTCCCCAACACAGGAAGGTGGTGGAGCTTCTGGAGATGGTCATGATTCAAGGGTTGGAGCACCTCTCTACGAAGACAGGCTGAAGGAAATGGGCTTGTTCAGCCTGGAAAAGAGAAGGGAAGACATAATTGCAGCCTTCCAATATTTAAAGAGAGTTTATAAACATGAGGGAGATCAACTTCTTACACAGGTAGATAGTGACAGGACAAGGAAGAATTGTTCAAAACTAAAGGAAAGGAGATTTAGATTAGACGTCAGGGGAAGTTCTTTACTGAGAGAGTGGTGAGGTGCTGGAACAGGTTGCCCAGTGAGGTTGTGGATACCCCACCCCTGCAGGTATTTAAGGTCATGTTGGATGGGGCCCAGGTCAATCTGATCTAGTACTTGATCTAGCAGGTGGCAGCCCTACCTGTGGCAGGGGGATTGGAACTTGATGATCCTTGAGGTCCCTTCCCTCCCAAGACATTCTATGATTCTATGAAATATAAGAACACTGATATGATTATTTTCACCCTGGTTTACATGTATGTGGTGAAGTGAATGCAGACTCACAAAGAAACAGACATACTCCCTCACCTCAGTCAAACATGAAACCTTCTAGAGGCTGGTAAGTAAAGGTTTCCAAGGGCATCTAAGTCCCAAATTTGATTGCTCAGGGAAATTGTCATCTCTTTGGATTGTACACACTTGGGCATGCCAGTCATTGAGGTATGGACCTGTGGGAGCCACAACTTATTTCTAGTTCAGAGAGGTTTGGAGAAACAACTTTGGTTTCATACCTATTGAAAATATCACCTTGGGGTTCTTCATCATGCATTGAGTCTGAAGAAAAAAACACCAAGATCTAAAATAAAATTCAGGTTTTATATGTTCCGACTAACTGAGAGCAACAGCAACACAAATTGGTGCTATGCTATGTTTCTTTAAGAGAAAGATAATAATTGCTTTGAGTAGGACTTCTAATAGTCTGCAGCAACTGAGCAATAAAGTTGCATATGTAGCATGTGTGCTTGATGTTTATCAGTGCTTCCCTGATGAGTAGCAAAAGGTTATATTTTTATGTGACTGTACCAGAAACTGCCTGAAAAATGAGCAGAAAAGGATAACATCACATTAACATATGAGAAAGTTAAAATACTGTTCCTGTTTTCCAAGTATTTCAAGAGAAAATATGAAAAAATACATCTGTAAGAGAAGAAAAATAATGTTTTAGATATTCAGCATTAGAAATAAGACTCTTTAAAAAAAATTTCAAATGTGTTGAATGTATATTTCTACTAAAATTGCTAGGTATTTTCAGGACTAGTTATTGTTGCAGCAGCAATGAAGAAATACATGGCAAAGTATTTTAAAATTGTCCCATCTGATGCTTAGAGAAGCAATATCTCAGTTTGTCTATCAACTTAAATCAATTTCTGCCTAGGCACACGTATTGTACTTATCACCAGGTTATAGCAGTTAAACCACCCGTACGTCCATGATGTTCTGACAGCTTTGCACACAAATGCTGTAATTTCCTGCACAGTTTATGAACTTGCATTTAACAGTGTGTTAAAAAGAAAAAATACCATGTATACAACTGTGCCAGGCCTGTAAGTAGTCCCTTGATTTGGGGTTTCTTTGCTGCAAGACCTGTATCATGAGTCCAGCTGCTGCTGCTGTACTGGGGGGAATCAGAGCAGCTTACAGTCATTAACTCTCTGCGCCTCCGGTAAATGATGAATCAGGGAATTAGGCTCAGACCTGATGGCTAATTTACTGCCAACACGATTGAGGTGGCTCTCAGAGTCTGCTTTTTTATTAGTATTCCAGATCTTGCCACATTGCCATTTACTGTGGCTTGGCAGGTGCTTTGCAGCTGCTGCTGCTCCACATGAGGAAACAAATACTCTGTCTTTTGTGTCTCAGATGAGGAAAATGTAGCCTGTATGACAGAACAAGAGATTCCCTGTGGCCTCTGTGGAAACTGGGAATAACACTGGTTAATATGTGGGCAGAGAGAAAGTGCAACAGAGCACTGAAAAAAGAGCACACGCATCTAATATGTTTCTGGAAAATGATCACTTTCCCACAAGACATATGGAGACAACTGCCTTAACTGACTGTATAATGCCCCTTCACAGAGACAAGGCCAATCTGTGTGACGGATGACACTAACGCCAGAAATGCATGAGTGTTCTCCTTGGGCGATGAAGCAATAATGTCTCTGTGCCAGAGTTACTGCCACTATTAAGACTAGGTGCAAGGCATTAATTATATTCACCGCAGAAGCAGAAGCAAAGGCTGAGGCACAGCAACATAATACTATTGAGACTGTCATTTCCCAGTCCAAACTCCTCTAATTAAGTCCCAGCTGATGTCTGCTGTTCAGGTACAGAGTCTTAATTTCAGCGGGGGGGGTAGGGGGGGGGCCGAATAAAAATGAAAGCAAACAAACACAGTTTAAGTTTTATCCAAGTAAGGATGACCAGACATTTGGGGGGGATTTGGATATTTTCATTTTGAACTGAGGGCATTGTTTGGTTGATTTTTTATCTAGGAATCATCTGCTGCCCTATTTTGAAATTAACTGGACAGCATTCATACTGTAGAATGTAACTCACTCTGAAATCAGCCAGAACTTGGTGCTTTTTGGGTGCAGTTTGCACATTATAATTCAAGACTTGCAGAACAACAAGAACACAGGAAAAATCCAGCCATGATATTGCTGTATGTCTCCATAGGCCAATGATACTTTATATTCAACAAAGTAATTTTATGACCTAGTCCCAACAGTAGGGTTTGGTATCATGGCAACTTATAGGGCTATTTATACCTCCACATCCCAGGGTGGTATACATCAGTTTCACAAGTGATTCTGTGTATCTGTTTCTCTCTCTGTCTCTCCTTCTTCATCTTCTTCTGCATTATATTTTTAACGAAACTTTATTCACTATAAACAAGAAAAAAGGAGGTTCCAATGTCAAATCTGGGAAATTTTTAAATCTACTTTTTAAGTCTTCATTCTTAATGAAATTTCAGGTTAGTTTTTAAAAATAAAATCTTCAATCTGTTTCTTATTATTTTACTTCAAGAGGAAGAAGTAGGCAATCCCACTCCTCTTTATTCTTCCCTTTTGCCAACAGAATACTCAAAAACAAAAATTGGAGATGAAATACAAAGGTGGTCACATTTGAAAAAAAAAAATCACAATAGCTGGGGAGAGGCACTCCTTTTTTTTTTTAATATTTTCACTCTATTTCTGATTTCTTGATCATATAGTCCATTTTGTTATCTACCTTGCTGTTTGCTTCCATTTTAAATTAAACTAGATTTCTTATAAATGTCTACATTTATGTAGGTCACTTTGAAAGTAACGTCTCCTATTTGTTTCCATGGAAACTACAACAGATATGAAGACCACAATAACACTATTTGATAAAGAACATTCACAGCTACAGAATACTATTTTTCAATGTAGTCACCGCTGTTAGCTGACTCATATGGATGAGCTGATCGAGACACTCTTCCGTTTTGTCATGTGATGGCTGTCTGGAACATTGGCTTCTCTTTAACATCACTGTTGCCACATCTGAAATACACCACCCACTGCCTCACTGTGCTCACATCCACTGTTTGGTCTCCATAAATGTTCAGCAAGCGTTGATGAATGTCAGTGGGTGCAATTTTTTCTGCATGGAGGAATTTGGTTCCACAACTTTGCATCTCACACACTTCCATGTTAGATGCCATTTTGTCAGACTGCCCCTCTGCTGCCCTCTACCACACTGCAACCAAATGTAATGGAATATTGGCAGGAAGGTTCAGCCTCTACTTCCATATCATTAACATCTGCTTCTGACATTGTGGACTGACATAATAAAATGGGAGGCATTACTTTTGGAGCAGCCCTCGTAATTCCCCTGGTGGAAGGGGAGGAGGGGAAAGGTGGATTGTTGAAGAAATCATTAGTTGATGGTTTATACAACTGTGATTTCATGTTCAGGTTATTAAAAACTAATAACTTGTCGTTTAATTAGACTAGATGATGAGAATCCACTTAAAAGTTAGAAGTAGACTTAAAAACTGCTTATTTTCTTCCTCACTAATAAGAAAAACTTACTAACAAATCATTATTACTTATAAATGAATTTAGTAATTACAAAGGACCTCGTTCTTCATTATATTCACCATAGTTATACCTAGTTTCATAAGTTATCTTATTTATTTGTATCAAGAGTACTATTAAGTATAGTATTAATTTACCTGAGCAGATTATGGAAAGAAGCCCTTAGAGGATATTATTGGCAATGATCTACAACAAAGCTTATTGCTTATCCAAAAAATGAGCCTCTCTGAACCTACAGTCTTAACTCTAATAACACAGCACAGCAGTGCTCTAATGCACTGAGCGAGGGGACAGAGTGTGAGGTGAAAAGAGGCATTCAGTGACCATATCCATTCAAAGAGTAGATCCTAAGCTGAGCCTTGAACTCAGGTGACAAGTACTGTCAGATGGAGCACAGACCCCTCTCCCTAAAGTAATGAGCCAAGACCTCCAATTTATTTCACATGGACTATTTAAGAGCCACCAGATAATAATGGCTATCAGTCACTGCCAACCCATGGTGAATTTAAAATAGTGACTTGGAGGGGAAAGGTTCTATGTCATAACCCTCTAGGCATATAGTCCCTGTATCATGCCATTTATTAGGCAGCTTGGCCCTGAAACTACATTTATTTGTACCATAATATTTCATGCTGTATTGTCCGAGGTTAATAAAGCCTCATTAACAGCTGCTGGTAGACCCCATAAAGCTCTTCAAGATTTCATTTTACAATAATGGCAAAGAACCTCACAATTTATTTTTCCCCATCCAATCTCAAATGCCCTACAGCAAAGGCTTAAATTTGGAAGAGAATGAAAAAAAAAAAAAAAAGCTATCTGTTCAGGAAAAGTCAAAAGTAGCACTTGTCTCCAAGTCATCATTAGTTATGGAACCATTTTTAATGCATACAATGCTGGCTAAAAGTGAGATATCAGGAGAGAGTATAATACTCCCAAAAACACAGCATGCAAAAAGATACTTGTGTAGCTCTACCTTTCATTTAAGAAATTCACGTTTTTTTATAAAAGTGTTGAGAAAACATTGCCCTGTGGAAATAGATGTGTGGATTTTATGAGGAGAGGGCAGAGAAAAATGTACTGTAATAGTCAAGTAAGTTTTCTTATGCACCAGATGATACATTCTGTTAGTATGTCTAATATTGCTCCAAGGAAAAAATCTGGCTCATAATGGCAATGATTTTGAATTATCAAATCTTTGCTGCAAAATTCCCATTGATTCAACTTGAATTTCATCTTTGACCTCACTTAGCTTTCTACAGTCCTCTAAACTTTTGAAAACTAAGCAGTCTTTATCTCAAGATCTCCTTCTATGTAATCACAAAGGCCTCTAAGCCTTGGTGCTTTTATGTTTGAATTCTGACTATCACTAAAAATTGCTGAAATAAGTATGTTTTTTCAAAAGAATAAGATCCTCAATGCACTGGGGGTTGGCTGGTTTTCTTTAGCAAAAAAATATGGGCTTCTTATAGAGCTCTTCAGTACTGGGAATTCAGTAGAAGTTCATAACTCCTTTTTTAACTTGTTTAATGGCAGAACAGCTCTGGAACATTCAGCAATGAAAATAAGGCAATACATCAGAAGAGGAGAGTTCTTAAATTCTGCTATTTAAGAAAAACATTAAAACTTTCAAAAAGGAGTAAAACAGATACAGCTGAAGGAGCATGCCAACAGATCATGGTGGGAGTAAGATGCAATATTTACTTTCTACATAAGTGAAACAGGAGAAAAGTACACCCAGCAAACACCTTCAATACAGGACAAACTTTGCCTCTATATGCATACGCAGTTCTGAAATAAAATATGAAACGTTTCTTCACCAGAGAATTCACAATCCAAACAAATGAAATGCACAAATGAGGTCAAGACAGGAAAAGAGAAGAGCAGCAAAATGATTTTCCAAAATCACAGACCTGGAAGACACAGAAGGAACTTGAAACCTCCTGGCTCTTATTTTACACTAAATCTATAGGAGAAGAGGTCAGCTCTAGTTTGATTTTCCTTGGTACAGTCATTCTTCTCCACTGCTCCTCTTCTCCTTCTTTACCCCTCAAAATACTTGTTTATGAGAACTTGGAATTTGAGTGTTTTACTCAGGTAAGCATTACACTGTTCAGAATAACAGTGTAAATCAGCATATATCATATTTCTGCTATACTGAAATAGGATTAAAGAATTATAAAATACCTACCCCCTCAGTTTTATACTTGCAAAATTTCAGCTTTATGTCCATAAACATGATAAGTGTTTGCTAAAATGGGTGTTTACAGTTAGTGGGAAAACTGCAGGTTTGCCTATTACTCTCCATTTGAATCTACACAGCACAATTAACATTACACGCATTCTACACATTTTTTTCTTGTTTATTCATAATTCACTTGTATGTGAATTTTCAAGGGCATTATAATAGGAGATCAAAGAATCAAAAGGAAGAATTTAAGCAATTTTGATCAGATTATTATTAATCTTTCATATTCACAGTTTTCTCTCTTCTAAGTTTATTCTAGTCATCTTTACATATGAACCATCAGTTAAAAATATTTCATTTTGAGCTGTGAAATAAAAAGGAAGATGAAACAATATACATCAATTATACAAAACAACAGCTTTAAAGAAGAGAAGAGGTGGGATGTACTTCACACTGAGTCCAAGGGAGAGCTGAAGCAGCAATGGCAGAAAGGTATACTCACATATCTGTAGGTCTATGGTCATGCTAAAACCTAAAGGATCTTCTAATATTTGTCATGATGATGTATCAGTAGGAAATCATACATACAAGGGGATATGCTTACAATAATATCTAGGTTATTGCCTCTCCTCTATCACATGAAATACGCACCTAAAAACCACCTGACAGGAGGGAGAATTCACAAATGCGTATGTAAACCAATAAGACATTGAGATACATGAACAAGTGAGAGCTGCTGGAGTCTGATACTTGCAGGTGTGTGCCTTGGGGTTGTCCTGCTCTGGCACAGCCATTGGGGAACATATCAATGGTTGATGATGGAAGTATTTCAGAATTCATGCCTTACAGCCTAAACCAAAAAAAGCTGTCTTGATTAGGGCCACAGAAATAATCCAAGGGATGGAACACCTTCCCTACAAGGGCAGGCTGAGAGAGCTGGGGCTGTACAGCCTGGAGAAGAGAAGGCTCTGGGGAGACCTGATAACAGCTTTTTAGTACCTAAGGGGGGGCTATAAGAAGGAAGGGGACAGGCTCTTTAGCAGGGTCTGTTGTGACAGGACAAGGGGAAATGGTTTCAAACTAAAAGAGGGGAGATTTATATTGGATATAAGGAAGTTTTTGCAATAAGGGTGGTGAGGCACTGGAATAGGCTGCCCTGAGAGCTGGTGGATGCCCTGTCCTTGAAGACATTCAAGGTCAGGCTGGATGGGGCTCTGAGCAACCTAATCTAGATGTAGGCGTCCCTGTTCATTGCAGGGGTGTGGACTAGATGGCCATTAAGGGTCCCTTCCAACTCAAAACTTTCTAAGTCTATTTCTCTACATCTGGATGTCCTACATAAGAGATCTACTTTTAGGCAGGGACTTGAGAAAGATCTGGGCACTCTCAGAGCTGTTACGTACTCAATTTTTTATTTACTTTTCAAGTGGTTTTGTGGAGAACAAACTTTTCCTTTAGGGAATTAAAAAAGAAAAAAAAAATCAAACAGTGAATGAAATTTTAATGTTTGACATCCCTACTGGCAACTTCAAGAAAAATGCTGTTTTGAATTGACTTCTCTCTCAGACTCAAAATGGTGTGGAAGGCATATGTTCTTTGTACAAGTATATCACATGCTTGTCTTCTCCTTCCTTCACTCTGTCCTCTCAGCACACAACTTTTTGAAATTCATACAGAATAAAAAAGAAAGTGGGTTTCCCATCTTCATGACTCAACAGTAAGGAAAAGCAGAAAAAAAGGAGGAAGAATGAAAAGCTATGTGTGCATAGTTAATCAAAGACAGGCATGAACTGCTCTGCCCACACTCTGAAGTGGTTAGCAGCAAGGCATCTCACGTCTGGAAACTGCAGAGGCTCATCAGCTCAGGTTCTGAGCTCTGTTCATATGTGCTGCCTTTCAGCACATTCACATTTCTCTTGCACTTTCTCCAACCCTTTGGAAAGAGATTATCTAAAGTAGTTACTTGCAATAGCAGGGATTTCAACTCAGTGACCCAGAAGGTCTCTTAGTCTGAAGTTCCTCTAATTCCTTCTCCATACTCCATAAGCTGTGGCTTTCCAAGTAATAGCATGATCAACCTCTTCCTTACATACAACATCTTTTATCGAAAGCACAAATACTTGTCTGTATCCTAGCACTAAGTTGTACCAGTGACTGTGCAAATTAGTGTACTGTTTGCCCACAATAACACTACAGAAAAGAGTTATCACTGGCATCTGACAAAAGAGTTTTATCTATAAAATTCTTTATTTTAGACTGTTAGACTAGTTTTAAGTTACATTTTAACCATAAACATTGGAGAGGCTGTCCCAGATGGCGAATGTAAAACATGCTGTAAATTTTAATGAAACAAATAAGTCACTAATAAGCATAATGCCAACACTGCTGTGTTTTTGGTAGATGTTAATAAAGCAAAATTAAAAAGGAACATGCAGCATTTAAATAAGAGCCTAAGAAGCCTAATACAATTTGCTTATTCAGCTATTCACATTTTGATTGCACAGCCCCTAGTCATCTGCTCAAGTACAGCTGCTTCATGTAAAAACAAATAAAAAAAGTTTTATTGTCCACCAGATGTCTCAGCTTGTAATACTTGCTGCTATATTTCAGGTCACCCAAAGTTCAGGCCCATTTAGGAATCGATTGTTCTTGGATGACCAATCTTGTGACAGTGGTCAAAGCTCTTGGGCCTCGTGTTATGAATGTCACAGGCACCCAAAGCAGGCAATTACTACAGCTCTGGGGAAGAGCTGCAAAAAGCTGCAATGGGAAGAATTAAGACAGCAGACACCCAGTTCCATAAAGTCACGGCAAGGCCACTGGCAGGTTTGCTTTGTTTCCTTAAAATGGATTTTTTATTATTATTTAAGAAAAAGCATGAAAACACCAGTACAAGAGCCATCGCTTTTCTGCACCACCACTTTCACTGCTCTGGAAGGGAGCTAGCCCACACAGGGGCTCTGTCTCTTCCCAGATCACATGTAAAAAATCTATGAAGCAGTTATTAGCTGGAGCTAAAACATCCCGTAGCAAGAGTGCCTGCTGGTCTGCTGCACATTGCAGGTCTGAAATCAGCAGGCAACATTTTGTTTATGGATTTTACAATGCTTCTGACTTTGGAAAGGATGGACAGGAGGGTGTTTCTACGAACACCTTCTCCTCCAGAGAACAGAAAGAGCAAAAGTGATTGGAAGGAATCCAAGAAGGGCCAGGAACCGCTGCCAGAGCTGAGCCAAAGGAGCAGCTGTAGCACACTGACTCCAGCACCAGGTTTCCACTAGGATGAACTGAGACAGCTGAAGATTTTCAACAAGGGTGCCCAATACCCAAAATACTATACCTTTACTGCACAAAGTATGATGCAACCTGGAACTTCCCAAAATTGTCAAGATATTTCAGAACTTTTTCTTCAGTGGGACCTGCACAGCCTGTCTTAGCAACACAGACATCTGTTTCTCACCTTACTGGATGATTCACAAGGAGCAATACCTTGACACAAATATTTTGCCAGGAATAATGTTGTGTTGCTACATATAATTTACACAGTGCTGCAAAAGACAGAAAAAAAATTATGTTTGTCAGGCATCTACCTCTCAGTGTAACTTTCTTCTCAGCACTCTAAATTTTTGCAATTGCATGCAGTCAGCATCACCACCTCATGGGCCTTAAACTTGCATTGCAATTAATAGACAAGTCACTTGGTCAAAATCTTCTCCTCTTGAGCTTTACTACTGTTAGCCCTAAAACAGAAAAACAAGAAACAGAGGATTAGTCAGCTACTTATGAAGCCCAGATAAAAATATAAGTCCCTTCCGTCCTACATAGCACTTAGGGTTGGAAGGGTTGTTGATGCCTTTGAAGGGACTTTCAGTTTGATTTTGTACATCTTCCTACTATCAACCTAGCTGGTTCTCCAAAGCCTGCACTTCTCACTTTGCTTTGCTCAGTTTGCCAGCTCCTCCTCTCCCATTTTTCCCCTCTCAGCATCTACTAGTTCCTCCCCATGAAGCTGGCTGTCTCTGAGGCCCACACAAGGCAGTTCATGAAAGTCTTCTCTACCCAACTTCTCATTTCATTGCTGACTCTTGACTGACAACCACCACCGCCATGTCCTTGTGTACCCCTCAAAAAGAAAACCACAGAAAAACAAAGTGGTTCCAAATAGGCAAAGTGATTAATTTGGAAGAAGTTGGATCAAATACGAATTACAACATGAGAAATCAAGTTACATGTCCAGAGAGCTTAACATGTGGCCTGGAACTTGTGAATGGGTTATTTTATGACTGAAAAACATACATCTCAGCATGGCAGTGTGCAGCCCCTATGAAAACAAAGACAAGCCCAGGATGGCAGCCAGAGCAGTGTGGAAACCAGTCTGGCCTGCAGTTCCTCAGCCTTTGAGGGTTGCCAGAAACACGAAACCAAGTGCCACTTCTGGACATTGTACAGGCTCACACTGACTAATCTGCTCAGGGGTTATCCTAATAAATTAGCAGTTACTGGATTAGACAGGAGAGAGACTGCATCTGAAAGCTGGGACTTCCCCTTGTATCTGTGTTTCTAAGCACTGGTTTAAGTTTGCAGCTATCAAAAGATTTTTTTTCTTTCTAATCACCTGCTCTGTTGAAGTCCTGTTGATTTGAATGACAGCTTCACAGAATCATAGAATCATAGAATCATAGAATGGCCTGGGTTGAAAAGGACCACAATGATCATCTAGTTTCAACCCCATTGCTATGTGCAGGGTAGCCAACCACTAGACCAGGCTGCCCAGAGCCACATCCAGCCTGGCCTTGAATGCCTCCAGGGATGGGGCATCCACAACCTCTCTGGGCAACCTGTTCCAGTGTGTCACCACCCTCTGAGTGAAAAACTTCCTCCTGATATCTAACCTAAACCTCCCCTGTCTTAGTTTAAAACCATTCCCCCTTGTCCTATCACTATCCACCCCCGTTTGAAGAACTGTAAAATCTGATTCTATCTTTGTAAGACTCTGCGTCACTTTTAGGCTATTGCCAGCTCTCATTGTTTCGTTGTGAGGCAGAGAGTAACAGGTATTTTTCAAGCTGCAGGGACTAGAGTACTGGGATTATACAACCAAAAACAGTATGTGACCCAACTCTAATGGCTCAGAAGGCAAATGTAAGGAAATTGAGCTTGTCAAGACCCATTTTTGAGCCAAACTCGGGAGGTTTCAAACATAGAGGGTTGAATATATTGTATCACTGCCAATTCCTTAAAACCAAATTTGTCCCCTCTGGTGTTTCAATTATGCAAACAGCACTGTGTACACAGACAGACAGTGTTTATGCTTTCAGTAACAGATCTTGCTATCTAATCTGACACACAAGCAACTGTCAGCTTATTGTTGTTTATTTGAGCTTTTATCATAAAAAGTTATTATTTTATTGTGACCATAAAATTAAAATTTACCCTTTATTTACCTGTGTCACACTTAGAATTATCCATTATCTAGGTTATTAATCGCCTACTATTATTTCTCATTCTATTTGCAGTTTCAGAAAAGGGTTAATTCACCTAATTCATTGGAGTTTGGTCTTGCCTGCACTGGCACAAAATAAGAAGTAGGACCTCCACTGTCCAGATTACTGCAGCAGGTATTGATCTGATCATCTTCAAAGTTCACAGAAGTTACAGGCACCTTCAGGAAAAGGCAGACAGAACCAGAATCTCAGCTGTTATGCATCGAGTGAGATCAGCACATTCAGTAGTTTCAGATAGGCAGCATCTGAACAGCAGCAGAGCAGGGGGAGTATGAAAGCCTTAAGAAGCCAACAGAGTAGATAGGATGCTAAGGTTTCATCCTTTTCCTCGCCTCTCATTTGCTCCTTACTGCTACTTCTACTAAGCTTTTCCCTCTAGTCTTAAAAACTGTCAGCAGCCTGCAGAAGAGTAGCTAATATCCTTTTTTCTTCAACTAACAATAATCCCTTATCTCCATTACTAGTTTAAGACTCTCAATCCAAAGACAGAAATAGGTCTTGCCATTCAAATTAGTACAAATATATTAGCATATATTTTAAAATCTTGAGAGTTTTTTCTGATGGAGTTTTTGTCATCTGAAGTCAAGTCTGGATTTGAATTCTGGGAACACCTTTGCTGTAATCTGACCTGAACAGTGCCTGGTTTGATTTATTTTGAAGATACAGACCTAATCTTTTCTTGTAAAGGCATAAGTGAGAGAAGTTAAATCTAATACTCAAATCTGAAAAAAAAAATCCAGAAATAGAAAACCCAATCATAAGGAAAGCAAACAAGTTAATATACAGGAGGGCTAGTGATGGATAAGTTTGAAGTGCAGTTTCAGATTTCTCTTAAAACTTATCAAGAGGAAACTTCTGACAGCAGTTTAAATACATTTGCCTTTATACAGTTCATTGTCCTTTGTAATTTGATATAAAGGAATGATTCTCTTCCTTCCTCCGGTTCTTATTCTTTCCACAACATGTTCAGTGCAGGTCAAATGCTTCCATAAATTGAATGCACAGAGCCTATGAAATAGACCATAAGGAAAAATAAAGGCACAGGTAATGATATGGAAATTAGTGCAAAACAGGTAAAATTTGATCTTGCAGCAACTGCAGATACACTTATAGTAGAGATGAATTTATATATATGTATTTATATATTTGTATATGTATATATGTGGACATTACCAGAGATTTACACATCCATTGCCATGTATCATGATACCACGTGTATTCAATTATGTGGTACTTATGCAGCTTCTATCTAAATCATACATTTCAGTTCATTCATCTTCTGAGCACCCTCAGAAGATGCAAATGTATCATTTACTCAAAAAGACAGAAAATGAAGCAAACAAAATTTAAGGCCTCCATAAGACTGTATTTCATTAATAATTAAATCCTCATAAATATTAAAAAGACAAAAAACAAAACCAAAAACTGTGGAAGTGTAAAGTAGGATCACTGAGATGCAGACTGCTTGAATTCGTTTGACTGAAGATGAAGTTTTATTCATCTTGATATCACTTTTAGCACATTTCATGATCATTAGACTTTTTTATATTTTTTTCTAATGCTTACAAGACATACTACCCTTTATATTAAAAGACTATCTGTTATCTCAATCAATTTCTCAAAAATACTCCTTCATCTAAACTTAGATTCTAAATTATCTGCAGTAAGTGCAAATGCGCAGCAGAAAAAGCAAGGTGACCCATTAGAAAAACAAGCTCATGAATGCTACATAAAATTAAGTCTGTCTGTAACTAGTGTGTTTAAAGGTTGGCTAATGAAACCCATTTCATTTAAGCAAGTTTGTCTCTCTCCTTTTGCATTATTTTTCTGCTTACTATTCATGGCCTGCCTGGGCAATACTATGTTAAAATCCCATTTTAAAACCCATGCTTGTGAGATGACATTTTTATGTAGTCAGTGCTCACCTCCAGAGTTTTTTCCTATGAAAGAACTGTGTCTGTTCTGCAGAGATAAAGCAAGAGCACACACAGATTCAAAAGCTCTCATGAGGGGGAAGAGGTTCAATGCTAATATTTCTGTTCTTTGTGCTTCTTCATTAAGTAGTTTGTTAATTAAAAGCCCTTTTTGGATTTTGTTTGGCAGAAGTAAAGCATTTGATCAGCTAAACCCTTTATACTTGGTCAAATGCTCATCCCTCTCATCCTCCATCACCAAGAGACCACCTGAACTCCTTTAGGGACTGCTTTAGCAACAAAGGAAAAGAACAGAACTGGTAGCACTTTTAAGATGCCTTTCTGAGAGCACAGAAGCTTTCCATCCCCTAAAATATCAAATCAGGCAGATGAGTCAGGAAACCATCATGACTAAGTAAGGACCTGCTGGTCAGACTGTGGGAAAAAATGGAGAAGTAGTGGAAGCTGGGATGGGTGACTTGGGAAGGATATACTGATACTGTCCAGTTGTGCAGGGATAGGATTAGGAAAACCAAGGTGTAGATGGAATTTAACTTGGTGATGGATGTAAAAAACAAGAAGGGTTTCTTTAGTACATTGAGGCTGGCAAAGGAGAGTATACCTCCTCCAACAGATGAAAAGGGAGAGCTCACTTCCTCAGACTTGGAGAAGGCTGAGGTACTTAATGAGTTCTTTGCCTCAGTCTTAACAGCCAGTCAGGCTTCTCATGCCTCTCATGTCCTTGAACTTCTAAGCGAGGTTAAGGGGAGCAAAATTCTTCTTGTGTAAGAATGGAGCAAGTCCAAGACCACCTCATGAAGCTGAATCCGTACAAGGCTGTGGGGCCAGATGACGTGCATCCCAGGGTTTTGAAGGATCTGGCTGATGTGGTTGCCAAGACGCTTTACACTGTATTTGAAAAATCATGACTGTCAGGCAAATTCCCAGGTGTACAGAAGAAGGAAAACATTGCTCCCATATTCAAGAAGGGGAGAAAGGAAAACTCAGGGAACTACAGGCTGGTGAGCCTTACATCTGTGCCTGGGAAGATCCTCCTGAAGTGGATCCTGAGTGGATCCTCCTGAAGGAGATATTAAGGCACATGGGAGATGTGGAGGTGATCTAAGACAGCCATCATGGCTTCACCAAGGGGAAATCGTGCCTGACTAATCTGGTGGCCTTCTATGATGGAATGATGGCATCCATGGACAAAGAAAGGGCAACTATGTAATCTACCTGAACTTCTGTAAGGCCTTTGACGCAGTCCCACGGCGCATCCTTGTATCTAAACTGAAGATAGAGAGATTTGAAGGCTGGACTATTCAGTGAATAAAGAACTGGCTGGATGGCCATAGTCAGAGGATTGTTGCCAATGGCTCTGTGTCTAGGTGGAGGCCAATCACAAGAGGTGTCCCCCATGGATCCATTCAGGGACCAGTGCTCTTTAGCAGCTTTATCAATGACATAGACAGTGGGATTGAGTGTACCCTCAGCAAATTGGCTAATGGCACCAAGCTGAGTGATGAGGTTGATACAATAGAAGGACACCATCCAGAGAGACCTGGACAAGCTTGAAAAGAGAAATGAGAACATAATGAGGTTTAGCAAGGCCAAATGCAAGGTGTTGCACTTGGGTTGAGGCAGTACGAGTACAAACTGGGAAAATAACTCACTGGGGGCAGCCCTGTGAAGAAGAACTTAGGAGTCCTGATGGGTGAAAAGTTGGATATTAGCCAACAGTGTGCTTTTGCAGACTTGAAGGCCAAAAGCAACCTGGGCTGCATCAGAAGAGGGGTGGCCAGCAAGGAGAGGGAGGTGATTGTCTCCTTCTACTCTGCCCTCATGGGGCCCCTTCTGCAGTACTGCGTGCGAGTCTGGAGCCCCCAGCACAGGAGGAATGCAGAGCTGTTGAAGCAGATCCAGAGGAGGGCCACTGAGATGACCAGAGGGCTGGAGCACCTTTCCTATGAGGAAAGGTTGAGGGAGTTGGGCTTGTTTAGCTTGGAGAAGAGAAGGCTAGACATTTGGAAGAAATTTTTTACTCAGAGAGTAGTGAGGAGACATCTCAAACATCGGTTCTGCTTTGGAGCCCATAGGGATTTTTGCACAGCCTGAATTCATATGAGCTAACACAGTACATTTACCCCACCTCCCACATCACTTGCAGTAGGATGTTAACTTTCTCCTGGACTTGTTTGTGCAAAGTGGCCCAAACCACAATCTAAGCACAACTGGGAAACTGCTGCCCAAACATTAATATCTGTGATGGATGAGTTTATTTAAAGGCTGTATCACATATTAATGACTGGCTCAAAACACCTGCTTCTCCACCACCACAAGAAGGCTCCTTAACTGGTGAAACATCAACCATCACTCATCAGCAAATTGTTCACAATTGGCTAATTGTTAACTTTCAGACCCTGCTCTTTCTGTTTATATACCAAGCCATGAAAGATGCAGGGGCACACATTTACATCACTTGATGGCAAGCATATGCTAATGTTTACTTGCACTTTTTTCATGCCACTTCTTCTCCCCTCAAATACAAACAGTTGGATGGAGAACAAAAGAAAACCAGATCTAAATGGCAAGCTGACTTTGCTATGTATTTCTGCAGACACAGCTTTCTTCACAAGCATGTATAAAGACTGAATGAAGATAAAGACTGTCCTACTCAGCTTAATTCATTTGAAGCTAAACACCTAGCATCACATATTAAAGTTGATTGTATATCAAGATGACATGCCAAAAGGTGATTCACTCCTCTTTCCTCTTATCTTAGTATGGGACTAGAAGTGCATCTCTGTCTCTGCCCTTAATATAGAAGCACTTGAGTCAGCTAACCTGTGGAAGGCTAAAGATAGCAAGGCTGAATCCCTCCCTCAGCTCTGCAGTATAGACTAGCTGGTATTCGAATCAGCTTTGTCAAAACCAATCTGAGTCACTGTGAAATACAGTTCACCTTAGTTCTCATTCTAAATCATCTTGCTCACACTTTTTACCGAGTGAAAGTCAAGATGACAATTAAAGGGGCAACGGTACCAGATACTGTAGCAAGTACAAAAGTAACCACATGTACATTCTAGTGACAAGCAAGCTCCTAAGGGACCCAACAACCAAAAAACTCCTCCAGAATGGTCTGTGTGGCAAATGCCCCTCTTTCATCTCCCCATTCACTAGAGAGATAAAGGACACTTCTCACCTACAGCAGCACAATTCAAGTCTGTCCCTCTAAAATTATGTTCCAGATGCATAAAATGACTTAGAAGTAGGTCATGTCACAAGACATCAGATATTTTTTAGCAATGTTTTATTTTTCTTAACATTCTGCTACTACCTACTTACCTCAGTTTTCTAGAAACCTTAAGCAGTCTCTAAAATTATTGCCTTCCATTCTCAGAGAAAAAGATTTCTAGTAACTGAAAACAAACAAAAAAACCCCTGATGAGTATTTTCCCTCCAAAGGAGGAAAATCAAAGTAGTAGTAGTAGTAGTCAATTATTAAAATGAAATCAAGAAAAAAAAACAAACATGAAACATGAGGTGTACAGATTTATTAGAATGCACTATACATTGTAGGTATGTTTAGAATACAAACAAGTGTTTTTTTAATTTTTAACAGTAAAATATGCAAGAAATTCTAATGCTGCACACTCAAGATCTAAGTATTGATTTTGTCTCTAGACATAAAACTGGTATTAAATGAAAATGTTGGAAACAGATAACAGTTGCATTGTTAATTTATCAGATTTAAGGAACTTTTATCCCTAGAGTCCTTGCTCATGACTTATCCATAGAGAAAATATCATATGAACAGACTCCAAACACTGATACAGAAGAAACCTGGGGTTTCAGAATCAAAGCCTGGGAAAAAAAAAGGATCATGCCTTTATATGCCTCTTTACAATACATACTTCTACAAAGAATGGTGAATTTGCTCCTGGCATATAGAAATTGTGAATATTTTTGCAATTAAAAAGAAATTTTAAGTAAGGAATAATTAGATAAATCATTGAAATAGTAGTTTAAACATTAAATGATATTCTGGAGAGCAGAATGTTATGGGGATTTGTTTTGTTTGTTTTTGGTTGATATCTGTAGGCTCTCTATTAAAAAAAAAAATTAAAGATGTTTAAAATACATACTATTCAATGAGAAAATGAAAAGGTCTTGTTAAGATAAAAGAAAAAAAAATATGGTATTACCTGAATCACATGGTTTGTAGTCCCTCCACATACCAAATTTATCAATTTTTGATTGATGTCAGCTGGGATTTATTTCTCTGTTATTAGTTTCAAGATTGTAAAATTAATTATCTTTATTGTTCTCAAAAACAATTCTTTTAATTTCATGTTACAAACCATTCTTTCCTTCCCTTATTTTTTACATTCTAATTCACTCCCAAAACCCTTAATGATTACTTCCACTCTAAATATCAACTATGATTCAATAAAGGAATTTCAGTAGCTGTGTGTATTTTAAATTCGAACCTGTTTTCTTTTAGGCTAATTCCAAAGTTGAAAATAGATGAATCTCTCTATTAGGATTTTTCACTCCTTTTTAGGTCCCACTACCTTTATGAAATTTCTGAACTGACAGTAGGAAGATATCTAAACAGTGTTAGCTACAATGATAAGGTTTATTAGATCAATTTTTAAAGGACCCAACTTGCCTACTTATGCAGTAGTGGAATTAAAAAGGAGCAGGATAGATTTAAAACCTAGAAAACAAATATCCACTACATTTTCTAGGTGATCCTTTGACCCGAGGAATGGCATGGAGGTATACCAGGGGATGGTCAGGCTGAGCATTAGGAAAATGTTCTTCACTGAGCCCTGGAAATTCTCCCCAGGGCAGCGCTCACAGCACCAAGCTTGCTCGAATTCAAGAAGCATTTGGATAGTACTCTCAGACATAGGGCTTGAATTTTGGGTAGTTATGTATGGAGCCAGGATTTGGACTCGATGACCCTTGTGCATCTATTCCAACTGAGGATATACTGTGATATACAATACTGTGATCTTCAAGATCCGTTCCAACCCAAGCCTTTCTAGGATCCTATGATTCAGTTATGATCTTTTGTTTCAAGAAGTTTCTTCTGTACTTTCAAATACAACAGTGTCAGTAAGAAAACTCCAGAGTCGGGCAAATCTGGTGACTTGTTTGTTTACAAACAATGTGCAACACCACCAGTATATTTCCAATGTAGCCTCTAGCTCCCAAAAAATTGCTTGTACCAGCAAAACTGGAAGAATAGGGAGCTGCACTGACAAGCTTTGCAAGAAGAAAGCTACCTACCTCACGTAAAGCATTTGACTCTGTCTTGCATGACATTTGTGTCTCTAAACTGAAGAGACGAGGATTGACCTCAGTGGAAAAGGAACTGGCTGGATGGTCGCACTCAAAGAGTCACATTCAGCAGCTCAGTGTCCAGGTGGACAAGAATTACAAATGGTGTTCCTTAGGGTATTGGGATTGGCACTATTTAACACCCTTGTCAGTGACATGGACAATAGGATTGAGTAAACCCACAGTAGATTTGTGAATGATAAGAGGCTGTGTGATGTGACTGACATGTGGGAGGGAAGGGATACTATCAAGAGAGTCCTGGACACGCTTAACAGGTGGGCCCAGACCAGGTTGGATGGGGCTTTAGTCATACAGATCTAGTAGAAGTTGTCCCTGCCTATGGCAGGAGATTTAAAATAGATGGTCTTTAAAGTCTCTTTCAATCCAAACCATCCTACAATTCTAATAGTCTGTGATTATTTTCTCTTCTCCCACGTTTTAAATGCATTCAGAGAATGTAATTTCAAAGTGTCAAAAATAAAATCTTTTATATACATTTCAGTTTTAGACTTGTTTATTTGGAATAGTTTATGAAATACCCAATTATTTGTAACAGGCCTCCTTTTCCACAGAAGAAAAAAATCTATGTTATGCATAACTAACATCTATGCTTAATAATTTAGCCAAGGAAAACCTGAGAACTGTTTGTAATGAGCTGAGAAGAAAAAGATAACAGATTTCAACAGTAGAAGGTTGAATTCACAAAACTCTAAGAAGTCTTCTGAGGAGAATTAGATATAAGCTTAATTTCTGCCCTAAAATGGAGTGTCAGTTCTTGAGAAGTATTGGTTTTACCCTTTACTAGCATATAATTAATGAAATACAAATTTCTTTTAAATGGTAGTTATACAATGGAATATATAGTTTCAATAGTTACACAATTTCAGAGTCAGCACCTTGAAAAGATATTCAATTTATCCCAATCTGTATATTACTTATTGCCTTTATGCTAAGCAGCAGTTAATATTGTTTAAATCAAATTCAGAGGAACAAATTTCAAAGTCTATGAAACTGAAAAAAAAATATGATCTAACAGTCCTAAGCCACCATCCCGTATGTCAAAAACATATGTTTAAACAATATAATTTTGGCTAATGAAGAAATCCAAGAAAACCACTTCTATTAGTCAATGTGGTCATTGAATTTAGCATGTTTTACCACATATTCCCACCAAGCTGATCAATTTTTTTTCACAGAATCTATCAGTTGAAATTACTTCATGAATGAGGTAGACAAACATACCCCATGTGAATTGTCCTTTACTGATCACTACCTGTTCTGCTTCCTCTCTTGTCTTTATTCAGTATTACTAATTTTAAAGACAAAGTCATTTCTATTTTGTTCAGATTGTTTTACTCAATATTGCCTGTACATCTTAAAATAAATATTTAAAATAACCATTTTAATATCTGCATTCTCTGTACAACTCCAGTGCAATAGAAAACAACTAATAATAGATATGAGACCTCTAAGTTAAACTAGTCAGGGAAAGATTGGAAAATATCTTAATACCTTACAAAAATCCCAAGAAAGAAAGTTAGAAGAGGTGTATTAAATTTTTTAAAAGCAAAAGAATCCCATAAAGAGCAGTAGACTTTTAAACTAATTCTTGCTTAAAGAACAATGGTGCACTTTTGTAGTATGGTTTACTGAGACAATTCTAATACCTCACTGTGATAAAAATAATATAACTGATCAAAATGCAAATGATTGGGAATTACTTCACTTTTTTGGAGAGTGGAAAGAAGATAAGAGCAAAAATGTAAAGAATCTTCCCTGTAGCAGCAAGAATAGATGAATGTGATTCGTATCATAAGACCAAGTCCTGCACTTTGTTCTCAACAACCCCATGCATTGCTACAGGCTTGGGTCAGATTGTCTGGCAGGTTGCACAGAGGAAAAGGATCTGGGGGTATTAGTCAACAGCCAGCTGAACATGAGCCAGCAGTGTGCCCATGTAGCCAAGTAGGTCAATGGCATCCTGGCTTGTATCAGAGATAATACAGTCAGCAGGACTTGAGAGGTGAACCTCCCTCTGTACCTGGCACTGGTGAGGCCACACCTCGAGTAGCGTGTTAGTTTTTGGCCTCTCACTACAAGAAAGATATTGAGGCCCTGGAGCTTGTTCAGAGAAGGGCAACGAAGCTGGTGAGGGTCTTGAGCACAAGTCTTATGAGGAGCAGCTGAGGGAACGGATATTGTTTGTCTGAAGGAGGCTCAGGGGAGACCTTATAGCTCTCTACAACTACCTGAAAGGAGGTTGTGGCTTGGTGTGGGTGTCATTCTCTTCTCCCAGGTAACTAGTGATAGGATGAGAGTTAACGGCCACAAGTTGCACCCAGGCAGATTCAGGTTGATTGTTAGGGAAAATTTCTTCTCAGAAGAGTGGTGAGGTATTGGAATAGGCTGCACAGGGATGGTGGAGTCACCATCCCCGATGGTGTTCAAGAAAAGGGTAGATATGGCAGTGGGGCACTGGATGTCATCATTTAGTGGGCATGGTGGTGATAACAGTTGGGCTTAGTTGTAGAAGTCATTTCCAACCTTAGTGATTCTATGTATGATTCCCTATTAATAGTACTCTTTTATTAAGTACAGGAGAAATAATAAAATCCAGAACCATCACTGGAGAAAGTTTGTATCTGTATCAGAATTAAAAATGAAAAGTGCCTCCAAGCCTCGAATATGTTCAAAACCAAGATATTACCATTATTACTTGCCACATTTTCACTATTTGTAGGTCTGAAAATCCCTAGTCTTACTTGAGATTGTAATTTGTTCGTCTCTTCTAGTAATTTAAAAATCCCAGCAGCTGTCAAAAATTATTTAGAGGTGACATTAAGAGACAATATGCTGGGCATGTTACTTTTAGATTAAAGGACATCCACAACTGTCCAGAAAAATGAAGTATCTCAAAAGAACATAGATAAAATATTCTGTGGAACAGTCACATGTAACTGGTAACAACACCAGCTCAAACATTAGTCTGTTCCCATGAATAGACCAGGCAACTCAAACTAAAATACCCCCTAGACATAGATTAAGAGATGATTTACTTATGGAGGGATGTAGAAGGGACTGAGATGTATACTGAAAAGGTCTGAGAGATGGGCAGCAACAGTTAAGGCAGAATCTCGTTACACTGTTTACATGCTATAACAAAGGAGTGTGGGTGGAGTTCATAGAATGGGCTGGAAGAGATCTTAAAGACCATCTAGTTCCAACCCCCTGCCTTTGGCAAGGTTGCCAATCACTATATCAGGCTCCTCAGGGCTCCATCCAACCTGGCCTCGAATGCCTCCATGGATGGCATATCCATAACTTCTCTGGCAACCTGTGCCAGTGCCTCAACAACTTCTGAGTAAAAAATTTTTCCTATATAAAGAATTTCCTTCTAGTTATCCTAGGTTACTCTGTGCACAGAAAGCCAACCTGTTTCTGTTTATTTTTTGTTTTGTCTCCATCTTCTAGACAGGGGATCTAGTCAAAAATCCCGTGTTCTTTCTCTAGGCCACGCTCCCAAATTTCCTTGTGCAGAAAGTAAGAGTACATCACACCTAGAGCATGATGGGTAGGTGCCCTGCAGCCTGGCATGGGCTTGAGGAATGCCTCTGTGTCTGCTGCTTGGGATGCAGCCCAAGTGATGCAAAGAAGTAGTAGTCTGAAATTAGCAGCAGAACCTAACAAAGGCAGGAGCCTTGTGTCTGGAAAGTTAGGAGCAGATACCAAGCGCAAGGAGAATTTTCTCCTCCCCCAGCCAGTGCAGGCAACTGAATGTCACCAGCATGTGTGGCAGTTGCCTGCAGCTCTTGCATTCAATTCAGTTGTGCTAAAATGTCAAACAGGATCTTTGCCATTGGCATAAACATTTTAGAGATGCTTCAGGGAATACACTTCAGTGTGTATATTTCTGCTAGTTCTTGTCTTGTAACAGAGGAAAGATCCCTCAGAAACAAACACAGACTGTGACTTGTAGTGTAAAGTAGGTTTTCAGCTGTGAACAGATGAGGGTTTGGAAGGGAGGGGAGGAGAAGTGTCAAGATCTGAGAACCTAGAGAAAGGTCAGACATTTCCCTTAAATGTGCAGCTCTTTGAGAACAAACCACGTGCCACATAGCACTCTTAAATTATATATAAAACCTTGTTCCTGCAGCATTTATAATTTCATATCCAAAATTCCCCAGCAGCAGCAGAAGGCAGTTGTACAGATCTCAAAAGTGCCTGAGAGATTTCAAGGTCCAACAAAATGTGAAGAAAGAAATGCTTCCCTTTAGCTCTCTCCATGTGTATCAGAGTGGTGATTAAATTAAATGGGAGAAGACAACAAAGGAGCATTCCAAGAATATCACATTTTGTAGTTGCATGGGCTGTGTGAGACACTATTCTTCAAGAAAGCATTCTCTAAACAATCAGTATTCCTCCTCTTGTTAAATCTAGTAGCCTCTGAGATACTGCATTATGCCCTATGTTCCATGAGTGCAAACTGATATTGAAAAGGATCAAAGTAATAAATGAACACCTGATTTTCATAACCAATAGAATTCAGCAAAGGAAAAATACTGTGGCAATACTGTCTGTAGTTTTCCATAGGTAACCTTCATTTTAAGAAGACTGAGATGCATAGCTTTATATAGACTCTCTCTTTCCATTCCAGCTCTTTTCTTAGACAACAAATTACACATACACACATGCTCATAAGGGATTGTGATGGTCTGAAAAGATAGCAAACCTTCTGTTTTTTTTTCTTAATCTCTTCTATAAGATGCATATGACTGCAGCAGAGTTATTAAGAGCTATGAGCTATACGGGCCTATATATAAGCCTAATATGTGTAGTCATCTCACAATTTGAATGTAGAAAAAAGCATATAATATGGCTAATTCATACATCCTTCTCTTTATACTCACATACCTTTTATGCTTAGAGATGTGTGGAAGCAAGGAAGAGAAATGCTAACAAGATACAAGCATAGTGTTTTATAAATTCATATAATACATAATTCATATAATACATATTATAGTCATCAAGAACCATAAAATTTACAGGAAAGCTCCTCTGAGTTTTTCCTTATTTTTTGCTATTGTGGCAGGAATGAAAAATATATAAAGTGACAAACATTGCTTTTTCATTTATGGCCTTGTACAACTGTTGAAAGACACTTAAATAAAGACCCTTTTCCCCCTAATTCTGGCAAATACAACAGATTGAGACATCACTAGACAACTACTAGAATGAAGTAATTAAATATTATAATGTGCAAAGAGCATTTTAGAGGCAGCAATTAGATCACTCAAATTAGATGTTTTATTTGCTCAAACATGTCTGTAAATCCGACAGAACAAAAGGCTTCATTTACAAACAATGCAGCATCAGACTTACAAAGCACATTGCTAGAGCACAGTGGACTGCTGCCTATAGACAGTATATAGATATATACATACCCAATATATCCACTTGTTGTTTTTTTTTCTATCTGCACCCAGAAGGTAAAACAGCAGAGACCTGTCACAGTCTTCTGAACACAACACCGGCGCACCACCAGGTTGCACGCACCCCAGTTACCCTGCCTCTTGGTATTGCAGTGGTTGCTCAAATGTCATGTATGGGCCATATCTTTGACTGGATCCAGTTCTCCAAATGCAAGATAATAATGCATCAGCAGTATGACATGAACCGATTTAATCTGCTTGTTTATCTTTTGAAATTTCACTTGTAAGCATTTCGTTCTGAGCTTATATGTTTCAATTTTAACTTATTGTTTCTGAAACTTTCCTGTTCATGACCTTGAAAACTGAAGTCTTTGAGTCTCGACACAATAAGAGTAAAAGAATAAAAGCAATGATCATCCTTTTAAAATAATAATAATAAAATAAAATTGATAGCGTTCTTCTGTTATATTTTAGAGAACAACTTAATACCATTTAGGTCACTCTGAAAGTAATGCCCCCTATTTATTTCCATGGAAACTACAGCAGATACGAAGATCACAATAACATCATTTGATAGAGCAAATTCTCAGCTACGAAACACTATTTTTCAGCATAGTCACCAACTTTAGCTATGCAATAAACAAGAGCCTGCATTATGTGCTTATAAAAATCTGCACCAACAGAGGTGACCTGCTGTTGCCACTGCCTCACTGTCCTCACATCCACTGTTTGGTCTCCATCAACATTCAGAAAGCATTGATGAGTGTCAGTGGTTGTAATTATTTCCACATTGAGGAATCTGTAAGGTTAACAGGTTGTAAAGTTAACAGGTATATAGAGAAGTCAGGCTAGTAAGAATAGTCAGAGGAAAGGTGCTCACCGGTGTTGTAGGCTCGCAAGACTCCAGAAGGAGCGATCTCCAGGAAGAGATCCTTCCTTCGTGGAAGTCAGCCCTTAAATGGGGTCTAGGAGAGGTGGAGCCTGGCTCCACCCCTTCCAGGCACACAGGTGATTTGCTTTCACCTGTGCTCCCATGGCTGACTCAGTGCTTGCCTCAGGTGGTCAATCAGAGGTTCAGGCCATGATTCAACAGTTCCCATACAGGAATCCAATGGCATGCCTCTGTTTCATATTCACTTCCATGTCAGACGCCATTTTGTCAGACTGCTCCTCTGCTGCCACCTATCAAATGGCAACAAAATGTAACAGAATACTGGACAAAACGTTGCTTTCAAAGAAGTAAAAAAAAAATAAACTCAGATATAATGTACTGTCTTCTAAGTTACTTTTTGACAACGTTATATACACTCTGTATCTTAAGTAAGAAAGTGTTCTCTTAATGAAAATCTCTGAAAATCCATCCAAAAATCTTGATTATAGTTTACACTAACTATTGTAATTAAGCACCAAGAAAGTTGTCCACTTAAAACAAGCTGAATGTATTCACAGGTTAAAACATATGTACCTGGCCAAACAATAGAGCACAACTCATTCAGGGACAGAATACTGCAGAATACTAGAACAGGAATGACTAAATTCGACATTGGTCAGAAATTTCTTACAGAACACCATCAGAGCACTGAAAAGTCATGATTATAATACTCTGCTATTTACAAATCAATTCCACTCTCTAATGAAGCTTGAAAACTGAAAATGTTTCACATGTCCGTTATTTTAGATACCTGAGACAGATGCTGGGTAACTAAATCATGTACATTGTCAGCTAGGTGCACATTCAGAGTGTAAAAAGACCAGACTTAGTCCCATTTAAATCACTAGCATCTTTTACACTGATCTCAGTTCAGCTAGAACTAGATGTTAAATATATTCTCTTTGAAATCAAGGTTATTCTGAATGATCTGTGCCTCCTAGGTACCGCAGGAATAAGTACAGAAGCAATGATCAATGGGACCATTTATAAATAATATTGCTGAGTTTGTTTCTAGGAGGAAGACTCTCTTTGTTTCTTCTTTCTTTCTACTAGTGAATAGCTTTTGCTAAAGCTGCAGAGAACATCCTGGAGCACAGCAGGACATATCTTTCAAAGGATTAGCAGTTTTTAGAGCAGGTACCTCAGCTGGTTTGAACATGTTTAATCCTAAATACTCTCTTATGCCAACATGAACTTTGCAGGGGGAGAAAAAAGATTTTCCCTTTGTTTCCACCTCTCAAAACTCTAGTTTCTCATTTTCAGCCAGGAAATGGGTGCAGACGTATAATATGATTATTGCCAGGGTTGATTCACTGCTTTTCAGCAAAACAGGTAAAATGAAAATGTTGTGGATCCTGCAGAAATAGAAAGCTGAGGTCTGCCTCCTCCGTTCACGTAAAGGAGAGGAGGAAAAAGCAGGGACAATTCTTGTTGGTCTGAGTAGCAACACTGCTTGTATAATGTTGCTCTTGGAAGAGGTCAGCTCTCTGAGAAATAATTCATTCTCCTCACAACTTAATGCCTGCCTCTGTAGCATCAGTCAGGGCTATGACACAGAAAAATGAGGTAGCAGGACCAGGCCTGCCACAGATGAGGTGCTGTAACAATCTTGCCAATACCTAATTCCAGATCGTCATAAATAGTTTATACAGTGTTCCTATCTAACTGTCCTTGTATATCCCAATGGCTTGGAAATGGAACAATCTTTTCTATCACAAAGGAGTGTAAGTAGCAGGAAAAGGCAAATTCACTTCCCTCAAAGAAAAGCAGTCAATCTACTTATCCACTAGAATCATTGGAGAACTCACAACAGAAGAATTGAAAGAAATTATGAAGAAAACTGAAGCAAGAGCAGTAAAGAATACTCAGTTCTACCTGTGTCCTAGGAGCTATCAGGAGCCATAGGGCAAAAGCAGGATCTGCTTTCCCCCTAGATTCTTTCTGGTAAAGGGTACCATTGCTCTTTCTGTAATGGGCAGATTTGACAGTTATTCTGGCACCAAAACAAACCTCGCTTTAGGTGGTGTTTACCTCTCCTGCTGTGGTGTTTGATCCTGAGAGGCACTAGGAATGCCCTGCTGGTGAGTACAGTTGGCCTCTTCAGGAGGGGAATCAAGAAAAGAATGCTCAGAAAATCATAGCACATGCTTCAGTTTGCTACATTCTCAGGGCTACCACAAGAACATGAATATAATCTCAGCTACGTGGAAGGTCAGACTGTTGTGACTATGAGCATCATACTGCAGCCCCTAAAGCCATAGGCTCCTGTCTTACTCTTTGAGCATACATGCAGAGCTCAGCATTAATCTAGCACTTATCATTTCACCAGTATGAAAACTCAGCAAAATATAAAGCCCTTACCTTATTTGTAAACATGTGCTCTTTATTTACATTTCTTCTCTTGTGAATGTCAGACATTAATATTCATTGCTGTAGTTGGGGGGGGGAGGCAGGAAAAAAGGAGAATTAATGCATCATTACATATTATTATTGCTGACTGTAGTAACTTACCACTGAAGCTTCCATTCCTGATTTAAGCAAAGCAAGCCAAAAGGATTAGGAGCAGCTGACTAAACCAAACCAAAGCCATTGGAGTGTGATGAAAACCAAGGAAGATTACTGATGTGTTTCAGGTGCAGGAGAAAGTTGCAATTATAAGATTCAAGGAAAATAAGGCATAAAAAAAAATCTGCATTGGAGGTCTAATCCCTTGAAATGATTTAATTTACTAAATTCTCCTATCATTTGAAGTTTAAAAGATTCACAGCAAATATCATTGCTTGCCAGAAAAAGCTTTGACAGAATATGCTTTGAAATATTCATCATCTAACTGCAAGGGTACATTAAGAGTTAGAAATAATGTGTTGTTTCTTTTTCTTTTTTTGTAAAGGCAGCTTTAAAAGAGACTACTATTACCCTGACAGTGCATTTCAAGGAAATAAAAAAGAAATGAAATTACTCTATTTTATTTCTTTTTCCTCCTCTTTTGAAAAAGTGTTCTGTAATCTTGATCTCAGTACAGTAAGTACACTGAACTGCTTCCACTGTATGAAAGATGTACACTAGGATTTATTCTACTCTGATCAAAAACAGATGAGATGCACCTGCAAGAGACCGAGAAAATCAACAATGTCTGCAAGAAATACTGACATGGAAAAATTCATAGGTATGCCAAAAAAGGGAAGAGAATACTGGAAGGATCTGATGATAAACTCCTCTATAACACATGGAATCCCCATCTTTATAGGGCTTTATTAACTGTTTGGCGAGGGATGGGCTAAGTGAGTGCCTGAAACACTTCACTCTGTCTTGTTGGTGATAAATACCTTGTTTGCATTACAGCAGGCTGTGCTGCAATGCAAACAAAAGCCTGGACCTCCCTGCTCTAGCAATTGCACAAGCAAGCCTTCGTTCCTACAAGTCTGACTGGCTGAAGACTATTGTGTCATTTACAGTATTCTTTTAAATGTTTTCTTGAGTCATGACAGCAAGGGTTAATCACAGCTCAGCAGACCTGAATTTTCTTCTGAACATTCTGTAACACAGAGCCTGCTCAATTCAACCAAATTCAGAAAAAAAGTCTACACATTTAATGTCTTTTTTCTTGCTTCAATATTTAATAGTAATGACAGATGTTGAGATGCTCAGACTTCAGATTTGGAGGATTGTGACTTTCTAAAACTGTAAGGCAACAAATTTGAACATTTGTTAAGTCCATGGGGTTTGACAGGATTCACCCCAGAGCTCTGAAGGAAGTAGACCTTATAGCTGGACCCCTCTTAACGGTTTACCTAAGCCAGTGGAAACTGGGAGGTGCTTTTTGCTTCCTGGAGGGATGAGAGGCCTTGCAGAGGGATCTAGATGCATGGGAGCATTGGGCTATTATCAATGCCATTAAGTGAAACAAAGAAAAATGTCAGGTGCTACACCTGGGATGGAGCCATGCTGAACACAGGCACAGACTGGGGGATGAGTGGTTGGAGAGCAGCTCAGCAGAGAGGGACCTGGGGGTGCAAGTGACAGCAGCTCAGCAGGAGCCATCAGTGTGCTGGGCAGCCAAGGGGCAAAACACATTTGGGATGCATTAAACACAGCTCAGCCAGCCAGTCAAAACTGGTGGCTATCCCACTGTATTCAGTCATGATGTGGCCTCATTTTGAATACTGTGTGTATTTCTGGGCTCCATGATATAAAAAGGGTGTTAAGGTCCTTGAAAGCTTCTAGAGGAAGCACCAAAGCTGGTAACAGAGCTGGCAGGTGTGTCCTGTGAGGAAAGACTGAGGACTTTGACACAGTCAGGAATGTACAGCCTGGAGAAGAGGAGGCTCAGAGGTGACCTTGTTACTCTCCACAACTCCTTGAGGTGGGGGAGCAGAGGGCCCCACCTGCCTCAGGCTGTGGGGTGAAGCAGCCACTGGGCCTACCTCAGCACCTGGCAGGCTGCTCTAAATGGCCATAGCTCTTGACCACAAAATTAAAAGCTATTTCTATAGCAACAGCAGCAATATGTCCATACATAGCCTTGGGAAAACGTATGAAAAAAGGTTGGCCTTTTTGCTGTACAATCTGCTGTACCAGGTATCACACCTCAGCCTTCACATACAGTTTTATCTACTTCGTAACAGCAGCAGTTGGAAGAATGAAGTCTCAACAGAAATCTTTCCTTCCTCTTCTCCCAAAACAGATCTCCAGAACTGTTTCTGGACATGAATCCATTTGAAATAACTTTCCTCTTAAAATTACAGAGCATCTCAGAGGGAAAAGATTTCCACAGACAAAGCTTCTGAAACTAGAGCCTGAAAAGCTGTTGTAATATTGATGTTTACAAATGATCACACCTAGGTGACAAAAACAATACATTAACAAGCAAGGCTCCATCATTTTGATTCAGAAACAAGCTGCTATTCAGGGAGCAGAGGTACTGCACACCCATACACCTACAATGCTGAATACCATTCACCAATGTCCTGCTCACGCACACATGCCCCTCTGTATACATCCTACCCCCTGAAATGGGCTAGATCAAATCAAAAGAGGCTGTCATCAGAAAAGCAAGGAGCTGCAAAGACTTCTTGTCAGACGGGTAAGGAGGACAAGATGGTGACAAGCGTACCATCTGGCAATTCTCTCTTCTCCTGAGGCTGTAGCACACAGCCCAGATTAAAACACTTGCAGGAAATGCTTCCTAGACCCATTCCCTCCCAGCTCCTGTGTTACCCTCCTCCTCACACAGCATGTGGGGAAGTACAGAGACAACAAATTTATTTGCAGTGGCTTGGGGCAGGGTACCATTGGAGCACCCACTAGGCAACCTGTCCAACTCTGGCCCGCTTCCACCTTATTGTGTGACCCTCTACATACAGGGCTCCAGACCTTGAGAAGCGTGTGGTGTGCTTGGCAGCTGCACAGAAATCAAATCACCAAGGGTCTGGCCCTGCTGGCTTCATGCTTTCCAGAACGCCTATAATCATTTTGAAAATCAAGGGAGTCATTACTGAAGGTAAGGCCTATACCAGCATAAGTTAAAAGACAGAGAACCAGGTTCCATTCATACGCTGGATACTAGGAGTACAAATATTATAGGTCACTTTAAAGCTGGAGCAGGGATCTTTAAACACTTTCAATCAACCTTTTGAGATTCACCTTGGCAAAATTCACACCTAGAGACATACTGAATTCAAGCTTATCTACTTGAAAACTTTAATGTTATTAGGGTATTAGAAAACACTGTTACTCAAAAGGCAAAGGAAATATTTCTATTTGTGAAAGGAATAAATGTATATAAATAGCATATAGAAGTATATGTTACAAGTCAAATTTAAGTGTAAGTAGGTCGCACAAGACATGTCAGGTTTATTTGGAAAGCAATTAAAATACTGAAAAATGTATTTTTATTTTTACACCAATTAAAGAACCAAGAATGAATAAAATTTGGCAAAATTATTACATTTAAAAAAGAGTTTTAGAATCCAATAACATTAGATACTTATTAGCTGCAGCATTCAATCAGGAAAGTTATGCAAGCATTTTAAGTGCTTACTGTTGTAGCAGAACAAAAATGGAATAAAAAAAAACCCACACAGAAGCTTTTCCCTGCCCTTTTGTCACAGATAATTCACTGTTCCTTTCATTAAGACATCACTGAAATCACTGAAAGCAACTTCTCTTTTCAAATAATGGGCAGGAAGGGAGGTGCATCAGCCCTCTGGATTACTCAGCCGCAGCTCTGATACACAAACCCAGTCCAGCCAGGATATTCTGCATTTGAATAGGTGGACTGGAAAAATTAGATCCATTGTAAATTTCGTCCCCCATTTATCTGCCGGGACAAATTTTGATGCATTACGTAGTGGAAGATGTTTAGGATCCAGGTGATGCAAGTATCAAGAGACCAAGAAAAATAATATCCTCCTACTTTTATCAGTCTATCAGACAGTGACTATTTAAGGAAGTTTCTACTAATATAAACAAAAAGCAAGAGGAGAGAGAATCTTAGAATGAGAATATTTATTGAAAATAGTTTAATTTCTATGAAAAGTGGTTGATGATAATAGCATTTGGAAAATCCAGCTGCTCAACGTACCATTTTATTTACAGGAGCTAAATGCATTCAGCTATCAAATAAGGACATTTTCTGATGGGTTTTAAGCTGTCTTTATAAAATACTTCATTAGGATCATACTAAGATCCTGCCAGTTATCTTGAACTAGAATAAATCAGGTCATTGTTTCTGACTCTGCTCTGAATTCTGACAAATAAAATTCTCATGTATAATCTAATTTAATGAAAAAATAAGTAAATAATGATTAAAAGACAGGCTTTTTCACCCATGGAATTATCTCACAGAGAATTAAGGTAATTTGGAATAAGAACATTTTCTTAATAAATTATTAAAGAATATGGAATTAATTCAAACTACAGGATAATCTGGCCTCACCTCCCTACACAGAAACTGCATAGTTCTATTTACATTTTAAATTTAAATAAATTAGCATAAAGGGGACCTACTTACTTCATTTTAACAATATCGTATGCTAATACCATTACAGTAGATTTTTGACAGACTTTACTAAGATGTATGATTTTTTTCTGAAAACTGATACAGACTTTCTGCACATCTTCCTCAGAACTTCCCTTCCCCTTTTTACTTTCTGAATTACTTTGGATAAGGAAAGGTACATTTATCCCTATAGTCTTCTGCAGAATACAGACTCAGCTTACTCTGTATTAATTATGCATTGGCTCCAAAACAAAAGCCACATATCTCTGTTAGTACAATGTTTTCCAGTTACCTTCTGTCAGTCCTCAGCACAATCCTAACCTTATATAGAGTTGCTTTCACAAAATTTTCATTCCAATTTTCCGTAGCCTCAGTTCCTTCTTGTAGAGTTGCTGAAATGGATGGGACTCTGCTCATTTTCTACTTTGTTACAGAATCGCTTGAAGAGCATTAAAACCACAGGCATCTTCTCCTAACTTCATCACTTGGATATAACATATGTTCTTTTCCAAACATAAGGGGTTTTTTTAATCTTTTTCTTTTCTTCCCTCCTCTTCCCTCCCCCCCCTTCCCTTCCCTTCCTTTCCCTTCCCTTCCCTTTCTTTTTTACTTCTAGAGCCCTCAGACCACACTCACAGTATTAATGCCTCCAGTTTTTGACCAGTCAGATAAATTATCTTCTTCTCAAAATGATTGGAGCGTTTCTGTTCTAGAGTTTACCCTGAGACATTTACTCATTGTAGTATTTTCTCTGTGCTTCTCTCTACTTTTTTTTCTGTACACTATCTTAGATGCAGAAAGTTTCTTTTTATCATTCTCATTTAAAAGAACTTCTAAGTAATATAAACATCTTCTGTTCAGCATCTTCTTCTGCATGTAGCAGCTAGTTTTCCTGGTTTTGTTTGACTGTTCTTAACAAATCTGTCTCCTCTTTCAGCTTGCTGTCATGTATTATTTGGTTTTCAATCTTCAGATCCTCTCTTTCTGTGATACCACCCTATCTCCCAGATGGCTGAAAATATGTTAATTTCAAATTACTTCATTGTTTTCCTCTTTTTTTTTCTTACCTTCACAAACTTTCTCACAGTGCAATTCTTGCTGAAGACAAAAAAGATTATCAGAAACATTATTTTGACCTAACTTCCAAGGTCTTGTTAAAGATGTAATTTTACAAAAAGTTCTTAAATTTTCTCAGTCAATTAAAATACAAACACTTGACTTTTCTAGTAACTTGTTTAAAGAATGTGCCATGATCAGATTTTCGTATCTTCCTCCCTCTTTACAGGTGTTTTATTTTTGCCACTTCTCTTTATTATTTGTTAGCCAAATATTAGTTTAAGATACAGCTTGAGGAATTCTGCATGTGCCACCAAGAGCTACTTGCAATATGAAAGAGGGATTCTGAAGGACATTTGAGAAGGTGACCGTCAGCCTTTTCTGTACTGCAAGCACCTAACCATTAGAATCACAGTACCGTAGAATCACAGAATTGTAGGGGCTGGACAGGACCTCTAGAAATCAACAAGTCCAACCCCCCTGAAAACAGGATCCCTACAGCAGACTGCACAGGTCTGCACAGGCCCAGACAGGTCCTGAATATCTCCAGAGAAGGAGAATCCACAACCTCCCTATGCAGCCTGTTCCAGTGCTCCGTCACCCTCACCAGAAGAATCTCCTTTGCATATTGGTGCAGAACTTCCTGTGCTCCAGTTTATGGCCATTTCCCCTTGTCCTGTCCCCACAGACTGCTGAAAAGAGGTTGGCAATGTCCCTTTGACTTCCACACTTTATATATTCATAAACATTAATAAGATCACCTCTGAGTCTTCTTTTCTCAAGGCTGAACAGACCCAGGTCACCCAGCCTTTCCACACAGGGGAGATGCTCCAGGCCCTTTTATCATCTTTGTGGCCCTCTGCTGGACTCTCTCCAGAATATCCCTGTCTTTTTTATAGTGGGAGCCCAGAACTGGATACAGTACTCCCAGTGAGGCCTGACCAGGGCAGAGTAGAGGGGGAGGATCACCTCCCTTGACCTGCTGACCACACTCCTTTTAATACACCCCAGGATTCCATTGGCCTACTTGGCCACCAGGGCAGGCTGCTGGCTCATGGCCACCCTATCGGCTACCAGGACACCCAGGTCCTTTTCCGCAGAGTTCCTCTCCAGCAGATCATGTCCCAGCCTGCACTGATATTTGTGGTTATTCCTTCCCAGGTGCAAGCTCTAAATGTTAAAAGAAGTCATGGGATATGCAAGTAACATAAATACAATACGCCATCAGAGAATGTATTGACTGCAAATGGAGGATTTTGATATTGTAAAGATCTTGTATGCGAACTTATTGAGTGCACCCTCAGTAAGCTTGCAGACAACACCAAGTTGGGAAGGAGTGTTGATCTGCCAGAGGGGAGAAAGACACTACAGAGGGAGCAGGATAGACTGGATCAATGGGCCAGGGTTAACTGTATGAGTTTCAATAGGACCAAGTGTCGGGTCCTGCATTTTGGACCCCAGGCAACCCTACAGGCTGGGGGAGGAGTGGCTAGAAAGCTGCCTGATGGAAAGGGACTTGGTGTACTTATGGATAGTCAGCTGAATATGAGCCAGCAGTGTGCCCAGGTGGCCAAGAAGGCCAATGGCATCCTGGCTTGTATCAGGAATGGTGTGGTGAGCAGGACTAGGGAAGTAATCCTGCCCCTGTACTTGGCACTGGTGAGGCCCCACCTCAATACAGAAAGGACACTGAGGTGCTGGAGCAGGTCCAAAGAAGGGCAACAAGGCTTGTGAAGAGCTTGGAGAATATGCCCTGTGAGAAGCGACTAAAGGAACTGGAGCTGTTTAGTCTGGGGAAGAGAAGGCTGAGAGGAGACCTTATTGCTCTCTTCCAATACCTGAAAGGTGATTACAGTGAGAGCAGGGTTGGTCTCTTCTCACTGGTGACAGGAGACAGGATGAGGAGAAATGGCCTCAAGTTGCGCCAGGGTAAGTTTAGGTTGGATATCAGGACAAACTTCTTTACAGAAAGTGTTGTTAAGCACTGGAATAGGCTCCCCAGGGAGGTGGTTGAGTCACCATCCCTGGATGTGTTTAAAAACCATTTGGATGTGCTGCTCAGGGACATGATAGTGGAGGGTTGTTAAAGTTAGGGTAGTATGGTTAGGTTGTGGTTGGACTTGATGATCTTGAAGGTCTTTTCCAACCTGAGCAATTCTATGATTCTAAGATCTAAACAGAGAAAACGTCACATTACCTTCCTTTACTGGGTGGAATCCTATGGTGGTCTCTCAGTAATCAGTTGCTGTAAATGCTAGTATGAAAACTTAAATAAAACTACAAAAGTAGAATTCTAAAAGGCAGGCCTAGATAAGTACAAGGAAATGTTTTCAGAATAAGTGTGCACGTAAACAAAGTGGGCACACATAAATCAGTCTAGAAGAGATCTCCAGGAAGTGATCCACTGGGAGATGAAGGATTGTATTGTAAATCAAAAGACAACACCCTGAATCACTTGCTTCAGATTTTGACTCAAAACACTGTGCAAGTACCAGCTGCAGTCATCTATAGCATCTCTTATTCCTTTACTAATTCATAACTTTTTCTTTTGTTCAACACTGGAAGAACAGTATTAGTAAAAATGTGTTATCAAGGATACTGCAGCCTGAGTCCTGGCCTGCTAGTGGTATCGCCAGCAGTTCCCAGAACATGATGCAGAGTAGTGCATGGCAGGGAGCGTACCAAAGTACAAGAGGATGAGACAGTTCTAGTTAGTTTCACAGAGACATCACCTGCACAGATAAGAAATGTATTATGCTACCTTCAGTACAAGACAGCAGAGAAAAACCTGCCTAATCTACTAGCACAACATAGACTCTAATAATTGTGCTGACAAGAATACAATTACTTCCTCACCCTCTTCTAAAATCATAGGTGATTTTGATTGCTCAGTTGGAGATAGTGCAGGAAAACTTGGAGTAATGACTGAAAACCAGCTATGCATCATTTCCTCCATGCAGCTGAACGATTCCCTTTCTTCTTTCCTTCTGCTTGCTAGTCACGTCAGAAAGCCTCATTACAAAAAATGGTCTCCCACTTGGTGTGAGCAATTTTTGAAACCCTTGACAAGTGGAAGAGGAGAGCGGGACAAATAGTGGAATATAAACAATTCCATGAAGCCAGCCCCTCATTTTTATTCTGATTTTTTTTTTAAATTCTCTTTTCCACACCCATTGACATGTATGAGTTAGTATTTGCATAAGTGCCGGGAATAAGGGCCCTTAAAAATACTCATTCATATGCAAACAAGGGTATTCACTCTTGTTCCAAAAGTGTTTGCCCTCTGTTTACAAGGCTTCAGTAGCTAAACTGCAAAGCAGAAAAAAACATGAATTCCAGCTGGTCAGTGATACACCACACCATCAATAACATTAACTGTCCCAAAGATAAAATCAAAGAAGCAGGCAGAAAAATACTGACACGGATGGTATCTTGATACAACTAGGTACTGAGAATAAACACACACAAATGAGACTCTGCACACGGTGATTCAGAAAACACTGCATTTCCTGATAAGCTGGCTGCCTGACAAAGAGTCACATCTACTACAGTGGAGAATGCCTTAGCACCTACCTCTGCTTTTCGCTGCCACATAAGCAGACAGATTTCTGCTTCAGGATTTTGTCATTTGTTTCATTCTGATGTGCAGGAGCAAAGGAATCCACAGAAAGAAAAGAAAATCTCCCTAAGAGATGTTTGGGATGCTCACCTGGGAACGTAAGAAGCAACATTCAAGTTCTTGGCACTGACTCAGATAAAACAATACTTGAATTTGCTTTTCTCTGTCCCTAGCAGATTAGAACACCAGTATCTTCTAGAGATGTTAACTTTTTGTCATATTCAGCTACTAAAACTCTTTTAAATCTACGATAATTTTTTTTTTTTTGCTTGCTTTTTAATTTTGCCAGCAAATGCCTGGTGAGCTGAGTGCACTTACCTTACACATATATGATTTAGACTCAAATTCCTCTTCCACACTGGGCCTGCTCTGAGCTTTTGAACATGTGTTGATCAGTGCTCTACGTTTCTGAAGTAACCACTGGGCTAAGTGGTACATGGGTGTCTCAATCTCCTTCCTGGGAGGATTGTGGAGATGTGTTCAAGTAAAATGAGTAAACAGAATCTTTGCTCTGCAATTCTCTTCCTAGGATATATTGTCTTTTAGGTGGATCAGCATTTTCTGACAGAAGTTTTTGCTGGAAAAAAAAACACCCAACTGTTTCTTACACCTTCATTCTTCGAGAACACAAGAACTAAACTGAAGAATTATGAGAGGTTCATCTTCTGATAATAAAATGGGAAATTCTGTATACAAGGTACACTAGTTGTGAATTTTACTCAAACGTATAAGAAAAGCATTGTTCTGGTATTTTTTCCCAGTTAATGCTTTGCTACAAATATTCTATCAGTAATTTCAGGTATGCTTTTTCTTTCTTCCTGAAGAAATGTTCTGAGAAGAGAAAGGTCAGATTACTACCTAAGAGGTAAATTTTGAACCGTCTTAAATAAACTAGTTTTCAAAGAGACTAAGAAATGCTGGATCACATCTTGGCATCAGTTATGACAGCTTAATCATACTGACACAGATTTCACAACCCAAATTTTTCTTTCACATCTGCTGTCTAAGAAAAAAAAAAAAAAATCACAGTGTGATCAACATTCATTTCATATGCACAGCAAAACCTCCCCCAATCTATATTACAGTTAAGTTTTTGAAAATCTCTTCACAAGAAACACTCTCTATTCTTTAAGAACCAAGAGCACACACCTTGAACACTGTGACCTGCCCTTCCCAAGAGCCCAAGCGTGCTGAACTGTATGGCGGAACCAAGAACCTTCTCCACTGATGGTCAGTGACAGGCCAGGAACACCCCTCTGTCAGCAGCTGAAAACAGAGCAGGAAGTGACCTCAACTGAAAACAAAAATAATACCGTGTGCATTTTTACATATGCAAACAAACAATCAATACAACAGAGCATGGGAGAATTAAAGTTGCAAGCATTCAGAACATGGTTGCAAAGGGAAATTATTTTGGTAACATCTCAAAATGTATTACAGATTTTCTTTTCAAGTCGAGATAGGTTGATTAAATTTGATTAATTCAATAGCTTTCATTTTAAAGTGAACCACTTTTTTCTCCCTTCTCCATAAGATTTTCTATTTACTGGAGTTATCTTTGGTTGAGGCACATGATTTTCTCACACATTTCTCTTATTTTCAATAGAATTTCATGGGGCCAGGCTGTAGCATTAAGTAGGAGATACAGAAGAATTCTACCCTGATGTACATTTTGATAGAGATCTGTTTTTGCATTCCCTTATAGTTTGTACTTGTACTGAGTATAAGCTGCACAAGGATAGCAATTGATTTACAAAACAGACTGCATGCAGTACATACAAACTGACTCCTCTTATCAAACAGGAAAGTCTTTCTGAATGCAACAGCTTGGTGCAGAAGAGTATGCTGAGCTGAAAAGCAAATACAGCTATCTGATTAATTGATTCTGACCTCATAAATATTATACTTTGGGGGCTCTAATGGAACTTCCTGAGGGTAAATTGCATGGTTCACCTCATTCATTTATATCTCTGGCTGACAGATGTACATTACGAAATGTCACTGAATATGCTGGCAATAAATGAGATATAACATTAGCATCTTGGTTCTGTTTTCCTGAAGGAATGCTTTTGTTAAAGAATCCCACACCGGTAAAAATATTATTCTCTACCATGTTTACGTCTTTCTATTTTAATCAGTCTCCCAGAAATACATACTGGCCTTCCAAAAAAAGGAAACCCCTGTAAATTAATAAAAACAAGCTGCTCTTTTGTTGTGCATGTTTCCATTGTGAAGCTATATTGTTGGAGAGTATTAGGCTGTGACAAGCATTTGATAACATAGTAGCCGCACTAATGTTGTGGTTATTATCTTTACTACCATGCAGTGAAACACAGTTAATTAAAATACAGCAAAGAAATTGTTCCCTCCCCCACCCACATATAAATGAGACAATAAATTTGTTGTTGTGGTCAGCACATAGTCTCCCTTGACCCTCTGCATGTATTTAGACATTATTCCATCATATTTTATTTTTCATTTTATTGCCATTTGAGACTGATAAAACTGCATATAGAGGTCTAGGGAATAACAGCAAATAACCATGACACGTGCAGTTTAATGAAATGATAGACCGTGGTGCATTGCAATAAAACTCATAAGAATATACGCCAGACTCCTGTAAGGTGTGCAAATTCCAATAGCCCATTAATCCTTGCCAGAAGCAGGCCATTACTGCAAAGGTAACTTTGCCAAGGGATGGAATGAGGTGAAGGAGAGGAAGGGAGGGAGGAAAGCTGCATGAGGAATAGAGCTACTGGAGAGTGTAGTAGTTAGAGGAAATAAACCATCCCTGTGGGATTAAACCTACTTTTAACTATCCCCTTTCCTCCCGCTGTTAGGGCACAGTTGTTACAAAGGACAGTGCTGGAAAAACATGTAATTTATCTCTCACTGGTCGCTGACAGTGCTGCTATTGCAGTCTCATGAGTCCAAGTGAGGCTAAAAGATATACCGCTGCCTCTAAGACAGCTGCAAGGTGTCTGGCTGCTGCATCTCTGCACAAAGGCAGCAGTACCAGGAGCAGCCCACACTTGTAGCTGCTTCCCAGACACTGTATGCAGGTCCAATCCCCTCCAAAAAACCTGTCTGTCAAGCTCAAAGCATCTCCCTTCACAAGAGGAGTATGACAAAGTTAGGAAAATGGCCATTACAGGGTTTTGCCAGGGCTGCAAACAGGCATTGCAAGTCAGTTAGAATATATGTGCCTGCTACTACATCTGTGCATGTATTGATTTATTCTTCGGCACAGACAGCAGCTGTAAAGAGACTGCACAGACCTCTCTGCCTTCACACACAAGTTCACAGGTTGGATGTCACTTCACTGCTTATACTCTTTGAGTTCATGCTTTCAGAAAGGCCAGAGATCATGAGCTAGATGCAAACAGAGCACCACCTAGCAACAGGAGCAGAAATATGAGGCACTGCTTTTGCATCATCTCTTCCCTGCATGCTGTGAATGCTTCTGGGAGCCGCCAGGCTCTGGAGTCAGGCTCAAGGTGGCTGCAAGGGGAAAGCAGCAAGCGTCCTTGGCAGACAAGGATGCTTGGGCTCCAGGGACAGGGATGCTATGGGAAAAGCTCCTCCCTGTACCAGTGTCATTTATTTGCTTGGTTAAGGTCACAAGTCAGGCCCTATACAATTTATGAGGTGGTTTGTTGTTGTTGTTTATTTGTTATTTTTTAAAGGCAGTGGAGCTGAGAAGAAGCAAATTATAAATTCTGTGACATTGCCTTCCTGTTCAGGCTTCATATTTCTTGTCTTGATTCAGCTAACAATGATGTGAATATTGATGACAGTATCTGAATGTTATGAAGTCTGCTAACATAGCTATCTATTAAAACAGGAGTAGAGATATAGAATCATAGAATCAATCATATCCAAGATTAATACATAGGATCTATCTTTACAAGATATACATGCTTAGGCTTAGACAATTAGACATAGCTATAAAAGGTAGAGCCAAGAGAGCAGTATAATCTTGGTGATACTGGGTGGCTTTCTCCTTTACATTATTTTGCCATTTAAGATTATTTATTGCTTCTGCTTCCATCCTGCGCACAATTAAGGAAAACAAAATGTAGAGAACAGACATAAATAAAATAAATGCAAGTGCTTTTCTAATGCAAAGACTATACAAAGATCCAACCGTCAGGCAAAGGAAACAGTTCCTTCCACTCGTAACATTCAAAGAGCCCACAACACCTCTGCAAGCAGTTTTTGCCTGCCTACCATCATACCCACATCTTGGCTGAAAATTCCCTTGGATGAAGCAAGGGAGCTAGTCCATGCTGCTTTATTACAAGGGCTGTCATCACGTGCATGATTACCTGGCCCATAAACCAGGCTCACAGTTATGCAGCACCCGCAATCTAAACCTGCCCAGGCTTTACATAATCAGACTGCTCAGAGTCCACTTGCTCTGGGCTTGCACCCAGTTTTCTCCTATTCCAAGTGCCTGTACACCATCAAAATCTTTCCTCCTCACAGACTGGATTTTCACTATGCAGACACCAGCGGATGCTTCTGACTTGACAGTTTTACATTTGTTAAAGCTTCTTTAGTGCTTTCTATTCACCACAATCAACACTTCTATAAATGAACTGGCAAAACATCATTAATTTTCCCTCTACTAACTCACGACACTCTGAGGGTACAATAGCCAAGGACATAAGCTCCATTAATGTCAGAGATTTGGAAGTTTCCATTTTTTTTCCCTCAAAAATCAGCTGCTTGATCTCTAGGAAGGCAAGTCTAGCCCTACAATTACCAGTGTCTATGGTGGCATGTGAGATCTCTTTTACAAGGCATTCATTTGGTCAGTAGTGCTTAAAGAATTGATGCCCACCAACAGAGCCACCCAGCTCTGAACAGACAGATAGACACATCACTCAAAGAATTCTCTTTTTCCAAGTGACATTTCTATAGGAAAAAATTCTGGGCTGCTCTTTACCTTCAAAAGGTCTGAAAAGCATCGCGGTCTCCTTCCTTTTAAAGCAGGTACCTGCACCATCACATTACTCATTTCTCTCTTCAGCCTAATGACCAGCAGGCACCCTGTTGTAGACATTGGCAGCTCTCTCTGTGTTATTTGTGATTCAGTGGCTCCCCGGCTAAGGTCAGGAGGAATAACTTTGGGTCAGTTCATATCTTTGGAAGGAAGGTAAAGGAGAGCAGAAAAGAAATGAGGCCAAATATATGTCAGAGGATTAAAGGCGCTTGAGATATATAAGTTTACAGTCTTGAACACTTAGCAATAGTAATAACAGTGCTCTCTATGCCAGGCAAGATAACATAATCTGGAAACCAGCAAAACATGCAGAGCTTGCTTAAAAATCAAGGTAGAGGTTCATGATGAAGAAATGAAGTATTTCTAAGATGATGGAGTGAATGTTGGGCAGACAACTATTAGCTGAGTACACTTTGTGGTTAGCCAAAGCTAGCTTCCAGGAACTGCGATGGACTGATAAAAATCAAACCAAAATGATTGCAAGGAGGCAAAGTTTATTTCACCTCTCTGATCTTCTGATTCCCACTGAAGAATGAAACAGTGCTTTAAACCACTAAACTTTTTCAAATGAAACCACATTGCCTAATCTCAAATATTTTTAAGCATTAGAAGGCCATGGTGAGGACTGGGAGAGAGGAGAGTCGAAAAAAAGTAAAAAGCAAAACAACAACCTTTAAAAAAATGTGTATAAAAGCTTTTTGTGTCATACCAAAACAAACCGTGAGCTCTAAATCTTTAAAGAGAAGCAGCAGAATTTTGCTCTCATTAGCAAGTTAGCTTGGGTCTAAGCTATAGAGGATCACGTTCTGAAATACTTATCCCTGACTATTTATAGCCATTCCCACCTCGTGCCGCAGCCAGCAGAGCTCATCTGACTGAATGTTGCTTTTTTTTCCCCATGCTGGACTAGAACAAATTACATCTTCCTACCTACAGGAAGCTGCCGAGAAAATAATAGTGAAAAAAAAAGAAAAAGAAGAGCACCCTTAAGGATGAGACTTTGCTAACTCCTCATGAGGCTACGCCGTCTGATTCAGCATGCGTGATCCATAGTTTTTTAGTTATGCATGTATATGTAATATTTTTTATCTAATACATTCATCTTATCTAATCAGTTCAAATCATTAGCTGACAATGGTTACATATATTTTTCTCCATAAATCTTCAGTGAAATATCACATTGAATAATTTATAAGGATCTATTTTGCTGGGTTTTTTTGCTAGGCTTGATACCTGCAATATATCTGAGGGAACACTGGAAACGGGACGTAGTAGAGGTGTTTGTTCCCAAAGCAGAGGGCTGCAGGGTTAAGGTTATACTTGCCAAGAGTGGAAAAAGACATTATGTCATCCACAAGTTAATCTCAATATGCTGATGGAAAAGAATAACATCGCTTGTGTTACTGTTTATGCATATAAGCAAACCACAAGGCAAGCAAGACAAGAGTCAGAAGGTGTTTACTGAGGCAGAAGTCAAAAGAACAAAAAAATACAGGTTACAGAGGTAAAGAAAGAGTCTGGGGAAAACCCACAGACACTGCCCAGCATCTCAAAGACACGAGCCAGCTTCCAACTTTGGAACAGATCTCCTAATCAGAAAAAGCCCTGAAAAGAAAAATGAAGTCAGATCCTGCTTTTGATTTCCTAATTTCAGTCTATTTGCAAGGAATTAAAAGAAGAGCAGCAATACCAGAAAGATTTGCGTAAGTTACGCTGAAGTGTGAGTATATGCTGGTCTTCAAAGTGGCAACCTCCAACACGGGTTCTTCTTTCTTTCACGATCCTTTTTTTTTTTTTTTTTTTAAACCAGCTTTTCCCCTAATGATAATCTCCTCGGCCTCTCTGCAGAGTTGTACGGGAAAATGCTGCCATCCAGCGGCATTCCCAGTGCCTGTGGGACAGGGAGCTGGGGGAAGCGGAGAGCCGGGCGTTCTTCCCAGCCTTGAGCAGAGAGGGGCAGCAAAAGGGGCTCAGGAGCTCAAGTTCTAAGGGCTGCTGGCGTCCTGCCCTCTGCTCTCAGCCAAGATTTTCTCACACTGAGGGTACGGCGACTCCAAGCATCCTGCAGAGCAGACTGATGGTTCATCGGCTGAATCCAGCTCATACACAGGCTAATGGACTCTCTGTGACTTAGAGGGCTGAGAAGTCCTGATTTTCTTTCTTTCTTTCTTTCCTTTTTTTTCTTTTTTAGTACTTAAACCGAACTGTACAGAAATTGACTGAAACAAATGGCTAATTTTAAAATGTAGTTTGAAATTCAGAAGTATGAAAACACATTACTCTGTATGTAAAATACTTCAAGTTTTCCTCATTTAGGTGTTTTTGTTTGTTTGTTTGTTTGTTTGTTTGTTCTCCAGTGCCCAGAAATTCCCCTTTTCTAAAGCAAAGACTTGCAGTCTGCTTCTTTGTTAAAGCAGACTCAGGTTTTTCTAAGAGCATTTAACATTATTCAGTAATCTATCCAGGGAGAAATGTCCACAATATGAGTTACTGTTTGAAGTAATTCGTCTGAATTTTCAAAATGCACTAAGGGACATAGGATCTTTCCACCACTTTGTGAAAGCTTTAAAAATCCATTTCAGGTCAAGAAAATATGCGTTTAAAGCAGCAGTTACATAGCTAACATTGCCGTTTATGAAGAGGGAGGACAGGAAGGACAAGAGCAAAGAATAACCCTCTTGAACAAGCATGGAGATAAGGTCAGTAATGAACAAAATTAAGAAAGGATTTGCTGTTTATCTATATTGCAGAAAAGAGATCTTATTCACATAATCGGCATCTCTTTCCTCACAGGAACATCACCTGAAGTCAGGATGCTGCAACTGCATGGTATCACAGCACATTCTGCTTTGCTGTTGGGTGGGGAAGAAGCCCTTTCATCAGCCCTTCTTAAAGAAATCGCCAGGCTGAGAAAATCAGCCCCAAACCTATGATAAAAACATACCTTAAAACATGAGAGCTAGAAATGCCGTGCAGGGGTAAGTGGGCCCTCAGAGCTGGTAGAGCATTCAAGGCCCTATGGATCTAGAATTAAATTATTCCTATTTCTAACTCCACCCAGGATAGTGGGGCTGGAAATTGAAGTTCATATAATACAGTGCCTCAGTTTTACAGGCTCAGGAAACATTTCCAGCTTTCACTGGTCAAGACAATTATCATGTATTAAATGTGCCTCTGCCAAATTCAGGAATATGGAGCATTTTCAGCACAAGACTTACCTGGGATATCCACCCAGGTTGTTGTACTCTATAGAACATATGTTTTTCTACCAGTCATTAAATAAGGATATCAGAGAGAAAATAGAGCTATGGGTGATCTGCATGTTTCATTCATCCCATGAAACAACTGTGACTTTTCATATCTACCACCATCTGTCTCACACAGAACCTGAACTAATTACTGGGCAGTCCCTTATTTTATCAATTAATTTATGAATTATTCAGTCTGCTCTTCTAAACTCTCTCCAAGTTTAGTAGAGTCCATAGGCATTACATTGGAAAATACATAGGTCGCTCCAAAAGTAATGCCTCCTATTTATTTTCACAGAAACGTCAACAGATAAAAAGAGCACAATAACACTATCCAATAGAGAACATTCAGCTACAAAACATTATTTTTCAACATAGTCACTACTATTAGCTATACATTTTCATCAGTCATGAATGAGAGCCTGCATGTTGTGCTCAAAGAAATCTGCACCAGGGAAAGAGACCCGCTGTCGCCACTGGTGAAATACACCACCCACCACCTCACTGTGCTTATATCCACTGCTTGGTCTCCATAAACTAACAAGCACCCATGGATGTTAATAGTTGCAATTATTTCCGCATGGAGGAATCCAGAGACACATCTTTACTTCTTACGCATGTTACATGCCATTTTGCCGGATTGCCTCTCTGCTGCCATCTGTTGCACAGCAAAAAAAAATATAATGGAATATAAACAAGAAAGTTCAACCTCTACTGCCATACCACCAATATCCACATCTGATTTTGTGGGCCAACATAATAAAATAGGAGATCTTACTTTCAGAACAGCCTTAATATATAAGGAAATTAAAAACTTGAAGTCCTGCTGTCCTTCAGGACTTCTGGCAGAAATAAAATTGATCCTTTGGTTTGGACGTAATCAAGTTTACCCAGTTCACAAAATGTATGTACACTTTTCACTTTTCAGTCACTTTAGAGACACAGCACATCACTGACCGTTGCACAACCCTAGTCCTTCACTAATGCCTTCACCAATAATGGCCTCATCAAAGGAAGCAAAAGGGCTGCCTAGGATTCTCCAGTGTGAGTGGATAGAGTCAGGCTAGGGGCTGGCTGGATATCTCTCAGACTGACAGTTGAGGGGCAAAAAGCCAGGCTTGTGAATTTCCTGGCCGTTACAGAATAAGAGATTTGAAAAGAAAAGCCTTGTACCTATCAGATGCTGCACAAGTGCTGTCATACATGTCATACTGTCATACATGCCAGGATTCCATCTTTCATACCATACCAAAGTCCACAAGCAGGAAACAGAACATAAGGAAGACATCTACCACTGTATGCACTCATGAAGAAAAGTTAATGGATCAGATAATTCCTTGTTGCAGTGTATATAAGGAACTTGGTCTTGGTTCCATGCTCTTCATACTCAGTATAAAATATTTTCAAGTAATAACATCCCACTAACTTATGGCCATCTTTTTTATTATCCTGAACTGAAGCCATAAAGTGCAGGTCTGTATCTGAATGCAGGAAAGCCTATTTCTGTTCTGAAGGTTAATTGTTCAATCCATGCAAAGCATGTATAAATAGTTCAATTTTAAATCAACTGAATCATCAATCAAAAGGCTCAGCCTCAATGGCAACGTCAATGCATCTTGATACAGGACCTTCTAAGGCATGTCCACAAAATGTGGAGTAAAGGAACTCATGATCCTCACATGACAATGCTAAAGGGAGCCATCTAAGTTAAATATATTGCTAACTGTCTCCTATACCTGTTCATTCAAATAGTTTCTTCGATGTTTTCCCTCGCTAAATGTTTTCCTTACATGTTAGCAACTGGCTAGAATCCTCTATCACATTTGCAGCACATCTAGCTCTATGAATAAGCAGGACTTTTCACTTCTCATATGAATAGCCACAGTATGTTTTAAAAGGATGAAGAATTATCACAATATGAGAAGAATCTTTTTTGTACCTATCCAGAGCCATTAAATTCCATAGAGTGCAAAAAAAGACAAATTCACATTCCACAAGGAACCATTTTCCCTCCTTTTAATTACAGATAGTTGCATGAGTCTGCTTTTGTCAGTTTTGCAAGAGTTAAAAGACTCAGGCTGTTAAACTACTCTGTTTATTCTGTCTGAACTGGAAAGGGTCATCTCTTTTGATGATTGTCATTAAGCTCATTACAGCACGATTTAATCATAGATGCTTAGACAAAACACTCAAAGCAAAAAATCTCACAATCAACATGTCTAAGTGTATTACATAATAGATTAGTAGAATGGAAACTTCCAATTTTCCATCAATAAGACTGAGTAAATTATTTTCTGGAGTAGCCTAATTACTATAAAATATCTCAACCAAAACCTCTCTAAACTCCATCTATTTGTCATTTATTACATGCATCTTTTTTCAGAAGTAATATCCATTTATCTGCTCCATTTAGAAAAATGAGACTAATGAGTTTATAATTGTTGTTTACCAAAATACTTTATAAAAAGTAATGAAGGAAAAGCAACTGTTGCATCAAGTAGGGAAAGCTACTACTATGGTGTTGCATTTCAACAGCTGTAACACTGCCTTAAAAACTTTTGATGTGAATAAAATGAACAAGGAAGAAAAAAAGGAGCAGTTTATCAATCAGAAGATCAAAACCTCTCACTCTTGCATTGCATTTTCCATTGCAAGTAAATAAGCAAGCTTTATAAGAATAACCTGTCTGTGGACAAAGTTCCAAGATAAATGGTTCAGCATTGTTCAGTCTTTCACCGATGGAGTCAAGAGGGTGTGGGCTTCCAGATTTACAGGATGCAAAAACATGCAAAGGTAGTTCTCTGTCCAAGTGCTAAACTAATATTGCCATCAGTAAATCCTACTCTTTCACAGCCAAGTAGGATTCCTGTCATGTGAATCAGTGCTCAGCATTTATACGCCCCTAATAGAACTGTTCCTTACCTCTCAGCTTTCAGTTCATAGTGCTTCAGTCATCATTTATGTCATCTTCCAAGCATTCTGCAAACATTAACGATTTTTAAATGAATAAATAAATAATCGGAATTGGCATAATATAAATAAGATAAATTCTAGTGGACAGTTTTGCCCCAGGATAAAGGCAGTAAATGAACACATTACAAAGTTAACATAACACAGATGCAAAAAGCACCTCAACATCTGAGATGGTATCTGAGAGGGAACATCACAAATCAGTCAACAGCTACTGTTATATGTAAATGCACATTTATCCTGGATTTGCCATTTTAAGTTTGAACTGTCACTAATCACCTGGAAGTCCTTCTCTGAACTTTCATCAGGCTGCTGTGCTGGCCCACTCATGCTTGTTCCCTATTTACTTCAAGAGTTACCATGACTAGTAAGTGTCTTGTTTTGCCTGGTCTCTTCAAGCCTTCCATTTTATTTCATACATGATTTGTCTCAAATTTCAAGATGGTCTACAAAGTTTCTCTCTCAAAAACATACAGTCTCATATTCATTGACCTCCTATTCCCAGTGAGCATCTCTGCAAGAATAGAGGCCCTCGAGATCACATAAGAAAGAAGACTATATTAAAAGTGTAAACTGAGTCACACAATTTCACTAAACATAAATCCAGGGACACTAAAGTATTTGTGAAACTAATTGTTAGGAAGTAAAGAAAACAGATGTATTTGCAAACAGATTAGCAGAAGAATTAACTTAAGCTGAAAGAAAATAAAAAGGAAAAAATTGAGCTTCAAGTCCTAATAGATGATGCCAAACAGAATTAGTGGGTTTGGAGATGTGTTCTTTCTCTAGATAGCAGAGCAGAGGTAGTAGAGTACCTAAGGAGTAGAAATAAATCTGAAATTAAAATCACATTGAGGCTGGGAGAATATACCAATGAGTTATTATTCTATACTGATCCAGTTCACAGACTCTAAGGCTCCTAGTATTAATCTCTATTAGAAACAGTATACTGGCCTAGACAGACATTTGATCTAAGCAATAGTCCCAGTGGAAAAGGTAGGGCTTGCATAGGTTTTTTATCCCAATCTCAGGTTGAACGAATGTGAAAAACAGATGTTGATATGTTTCTGGTTTATTTGGTAAGATGATATTTTTGAAAGATAAGAAAGGGTTTTTTTTATATATATATGTATATATTTTTTGTCTTGGATAGCTACCAACTTTGATGTGGCTGCAACACTAGTATTTCTTGTGAAAATATTTAATTTCTGTGATGTCTATGTTTTCTTGTTAAAAAAATGTTCTGTTTGAAAACTTAAATGTCCCTTCATTAACACACCTACATAACAAATTCACAAATGGAACAAAATATCCATTTCTTATAAATAAACCTCTTGGGTACTGCTTAGTTTGTGAATTTTTTCCTGTTTCAGAAGTAATATTTTTCATACTGGAGAGAAAAACCTTCATGATAGGACTGTGTAAGTAGGGATTAGTCTGTAGCCATAAAGAGTAATTTGTTTCAGTATATAACATCTAAAAAGATTTAAAAAAAAAAAATAGGATATCCCTGAACAATCTAGTGCACATTTGATCAACAATTTCTGTGCAGGAATGCTGTGTGAGTCTGTCTACAAATAATTCACATGGAAAAGCATTCTAAAAATATCTTAATCTGTTTGCAATTTATTTCAATTGCTTTTGTTACCAAGAATCTGGTTAATGGAGTGAGATAAGTGTGCAATTTGGAGACAAGTATTGTCTGAATGGTACTGAAAGTGTTTCAGTAACTGACTGTTTGACAGAAAGGCAGTAAGGAAGGATTAAGACAGGGGCCTTACTGTTCCCAGCCCTGCTCTGCCCTTACCATCTGCTCCTACAAAATGTCCTTACCCACTCTAGGTGAAGATACTGTAATCTGGAGGAGCTTACACCTTTGAAAATCAGAACACAGTCTAAGACTTTTCTGAAAGTATCTCCCTTTGACCCTGTGAATTCATCTCCTGTTAGCAAAAGCAGAAACCATAAAGATCCCATTTTTTTTGCTCCAAGAATAGTGGGAAGAGTAGTAACATGGGATTGTAAATGCTCCAGGCTTTCATTATCTAAAACTTGTATGACTAACTTCTAATATTGTTGCTTATAAAACACTGCCAAGCTCCACTACAATGACAAATTCTGTCATGTTTAGAACTATTAGAAATAATTAATGTTTAGTAGCTATAATTTTAAAAAGCATTATCTGTGGCAGACACAAACCAGATTTAAACTAAAATAAGAACATACACTAAACCTCACTCACTTCAGTGCCAGACCTTTAGTTAAAACATTCCATCTGTCTTTTTATTAAACCCTGAGAATGAGAGAAAAAGGTAGAAGATATTAGAAGTGGACAGGGATGAATTTAGTAATTGGATAAAAATCTGTTATTGTAAGAAACTCGAGAGGGACAGCTCTTTCTGAAAACCCTAAAATTCACTGGAGGTATGGGAATTCAACTTTTATGTCTAATCAGTCATATCTATCTTCCCAATAACAAAACAATAACTCATCTCACCAAGTAGATGCATATCCCTCATAATTTTCCCTAAGCCATGGATATATCTGAATACTTATGCATTTGTATTACAAATAATGGCATAATACCATGGATCCATGTAGGTGTGAGTAGTTCTATTGTCTGAGTCTCTTTCTTCACGTGTTCAAAACTGCAACATATTTACTCAAAACATAGAGTTCAAAATAATTCATTACCTCTTTGAAGATTTTCAAAATCCTTTAAAAATCCTCTCTGGAATGTAAACTGATAATACTCTTCAAGACAAGTGGAAACAAACAAACAAACAAACAAACAAAAACCTTTGTCAAAGGCAGTTTTAATCTGAAGTTGAGAAATTTTAGAAGACTCATAAGAAAAAAATGTTTCTCAAACATTTACAGAGTTTGCATTAAAAATAAATAAAATAAATATCTAGTCTAGTACTAGAATCTTGACAAAGGCTTACTTGCACATGGGGAATTACATCTGCCAGAGGGGCTGGTTGTTCACTGCCCAGATGGCAATGGGCATCTTGCAAATGTCGTGGTGGTAATGTCTTCAGCTGGATTGGGTTAGATTTCCCAAACTGTTGCTCAACAGATTCCTTGTACCAGCTGGCCTGTGGTGCTAAATGACTACACAAGATCCGTTATGTTAACCAACTTACAAAACATCCTCTATCCATCTCAGCTACAAATAAAAGTCCTTACTTCACAACAGTTTCTGCATCTGCAGGAACAGTTTCTACTGTTTCTACAGTTTCTATCATTTGCAAACATCTATGCACAGTTTGGTGAGTTTTGCAGCATGAACCCAGGATCATGTCCGAGGGTGTTACTGGGACAGTCAGCTTCTTCAGCCAGTATGTTAATCACCATATTCAAGCAAAAGAACTGGTTTAAGCACAGGAAAAGCTGTGCAGGGTCAATATTCAGGGCAGCCTGAAATTTCCATGTGAAGACCCTTGTGCCAAATACTTGGTGAAATATTACACTAAATACCAGTCAAATGCTTTGCTGTGAGAATGTCTAGGAGTACAGTTGATTGTTGAGTTTCAAATCAATTCACAGTCTCAAACCAGGCATTATCTCATCATGACAGATTACTAGCAAGGGAGTTCCTGGACTACCCAGGCTGCCAATGACTTAGGCACAAGTGTGAGAGTTTGGGCACAGGCATAGATCTGATATCTAGCCTCAATTATCAGGATGCTGTACACTTGAATTTTGTCTCTATAACTTCAATCCCATACTCCTCAACAAAAAAAAAAAATCCCAGATCTTGATGGCTACAGTTAAAAATGTTTATTATAGGGCCTCCCTGAGAAACCTCGGCTTTCTAGAGAATTCTTCCATTATATCAGAGACCATGGAAGGGCTCATCCACAGATTCAGCATCTCTGTTGACACCGTTTTACAGAAGAGAAAGCAGAACTTGGTGTTGCAAAGTAGAAAATTAGCATTTGTAGCTCAACTGGTAGTAGTTAAATTACCACAAGAGATTCTTCAGAGCCAAGCTCCCCTAAAGTAGTACTATACAGAGCATATGCACTGAAAAATAGTCAATATCCTTCCCTAATAAGGGAACTCTTCTGCAAATGTGATCTTGTGTTGCAAAATTTTGTCTAAAATAAAGACATCGATTCTCTAACGGGCTAGATACAAACATCATCTGAGCCAACACTAGATTTTGTGAGTGATAAACAGAGGAAAATATGCCTCACATTTATGAATGGTTGATATTTAAAGGAAAAACAGCATATTGCAATTCTTATTTCGGGATTAGAACATTAAGACGGGACCACCTACATACTCCCCTGACTGCTTACATGATTCAGGACAACCATGTGACAGAGCAAAAGGACTGTGTCTGTCCAGTTTGGTTTTTTCCAGCACTAAATGTAGATGTACTGAGAAGGCCAAGAAGCAGCTATATTTGTACTTCACTTACCCTGCTATTTCAATTTTATCTCAGTGAAGGAAATTTGTGAAATTCTGGACATTGAAATCGTAGTATAAACATGGTAAGGCACTCAGCCACTGGCATCTTGGATAATTTAAAATGAGTTCTGTCAAAGCTGACAGCCCCCTATTTCAGCTATGAGAGGCAAGTACACGCATCTCATCTGCACCTGTGTAAAATGAAGTGATTGTTAATTCACTGACGGTTAACCATACCAATCCTGGAGTGATTGAAAAACTCAGAAAATCCATTAAGCCTTTGGAAATCAGGTGTTTTTTTAGCCACTGCTGCCAAGATACTATTCTGCTAGTCTAACAGAAGTTTAAATTCTTAACGTTTGCCTTAGGCAGTATTTTTAAAACCACAGAGGGTCAGCAAAAGAAAAGTGACTGCATGAAAAGCAATAAATGACCTACAATTTGTAGGCCTTTGGGCTGCAAAAAGACTAAGATACTCTATTTTGTCATAAATTATGAGAATCTTCCCACACTAATTATCACATTTGCTTTTATTCAGCTCTAACTACCGCACCTATTACAAAAACATCCTCAAGCTCCTGGCTCAAAAATGAATGGTTCTGTGGAAAGACTGAAGTGTCTAATACACTGTGAGAAGGAGAAGCCTAGTAAGACTTCCCTTTGACTGGCAGTAGCAAATATATATCCTAAGTAAGGTGCTAGATCTACATTATTTCAGATTCCTTTCTTTCTCTACAAACAAGGTTACACAATAATAAGATTTTCTAGACAGATCTACTAGCAAAATGTTTGAACTTGTACATAATGCTTTCCGGAACATCTTGGCAATCAGCATCCCTCCATTTATTCTGCTCCATTTTCTTGAAGTGATATGATTCCTACCCCACAGCCTTTCAACTTCAGCTTGCAGTCCATCATTTCGACCTTGGGTTTGCCTTGCTGACTATTATGAGAGCTGCTCGTATTCCCAGCAAACAAAAGTATTTGATCTCTGTATTTCACATCAACTGAAAGTCCTGTTCAGTGCACACATTTGGGTATTCAAAGACAGTAAGCGAGAGACACTGCAAGAGCAATGGAATTAAACTGTCTTCCTGCTCCCATTCAGGACCTGCTTCCACCACTGCCATCTTGTCACTGCTGTAGGGTTTAGAAGTTCTTGTATGGAAATGAATCTGAGTGCTCATCTGTTTAAATAAAACACTGCAACTGGCCATGGGTCGTTCAGTTGCATCCTGTCTGGGTGAAAATGTGTTTTAAGCTGAACATTTGTTCAGCTGCCCTTAAAGCAGGCAGTTGACACTTTTTCTGCTCTACTAATTTCTTCCAACAGTTTTTTGTAGCACCATATCCCAAAATATTTCTTCTACCACAACTCATGTTGCCATGAGAAGGAGAGTGGACCATGATCTTATTCAGGCATGTATATTCATAACTAAGATACTTTTTCTGCAGGATATTTATAAGGTATTTCAGTTAGTTTTCTTTAGGTTCTAACATTAGAACAAAAGATATTATTTTTCACAGCTTAGTATCTTACCATGTTGTGATTTGTCCTTACAGTCAAGCACTGGAAGAGGTTTGCGGCAGCAAGAGACTGAGTTCAGGCTTCAGAAGTCCCTCTTAAAAGTCATCTTGCCCAAGGCATCCATATTAAGCAATGTTTCACTGCTTAATAACCTCCTTCACTTCAAGTGCTGTTTCTCAGTGCATGCTAATTTTTGAATTCACAGAACAAGTATATCCACCATTTTCAGTAATAACTGCAACACCTGGTTGACAGTAATTCTGCTCTTTTTCCTTTAGTTTCTTCATTTGCTGGCTCAAATGCCCCCAAACAAATGTCCTTTTAAGCATACTGCTCTTCCTCCCCTGTTCCCATGGAGAACCTTATGCACAGGTTGTTAGTCATGAGCAGAACACAGCAATACATAGGATCCTTTCCAGTAGGTAAGAGTAATGGAAGAGCTACAGAAAGAAATGAATACCTAGCATCCACAAGGAAATGCCCTATTTTTCCTCCTGTTGTGTATTCACATCAGTATCCTACCGCTACTGTCCTCCAGTCTGCTGTCACCTCCTACCTTATTACAATTTCCACTCCCTGTTTTCTATGTCAACAACAAACATCCTCTGCAATCAAACACTTAACTGCCTTTTCAAATTCCTGGGACAAAGAGGGATCTTGTTACTGCATCACAGGCTCTCTCACCCTCACTCACCTCACACAGGTTAGATCTTTGTCATTTAACTGCTTAAAAAGCAGACAGCAGGTCTCCCCAGGATAGTCAGGGGATTCACACCGTAGAATATTAGACTCACAGAATGGTTTGGGTTGGAAGGAAACTTAAAATATCATCCAGCTCCAACCTCCTTGCCATGGGCAAGGACATCCCCCTGGCTTACTAAAGCTCCATCCATCCTGGCCTTGAACACGTGCGGGGATGGATTATCTATAGCTTCTCTGGGTAGCATGTTCCATCACCACCTCCTCTCTGCCAGAACCCAGAATAATATCACTCTCTTCAATAACAATTGCCATTATTTCCTATTGCAGGGACCCTTGTGAGATTAACTGGCAAGCAGAAGAAAGTAAGCAAAGATTGTAAGGGACTCTCTAAGCACTTTTTGCCAGGAGCTTTTAATTCAGCAGTTCTACCAAGGAGTCACTGAGACATAACCAGCCCCCCAGCCCATTTCTTTTCTTCACTCTCAGGTGTTTCTCTTCAATAAACAATATTTTAAAATGACAGACTACCATTTGGATGGCCTTTCAACTGAAAGCATAACTGTTATTTTCTGTTGAAGCTACCAAAGTTATTTAGTGCTTCTGTGTGCCACATGAAGCAAACAGATATCACTGTTCCAGGAGTTTCCAAAGCACAGGAGTCTTTTGCACATCCACCTACTTTCACTTCACCAACAGAGGTTCCCCATCTCTAGGAAACAACACACAGGGAATACACATGGCTGATGCACTCGGATCAATCAGAACCAAACCTGCATGGGAAAAGCACACTGCAACAAAGCAAACTATCCTGCAGCATGCCATCATTCTGACACAATATGGGAATGTCTCAGACTGAGACAGTCTTTCATTTCACATATCAGTTCTGAGGTTTCCTTTTTGTAACATTAAATCCTAAATTAAGGCCACTGATGATACATTTGATGTGTTAGTAAGCCAAAGATGCAACAGTTAAATTTTTTCACATTGTATCTCTTGAATCGGTGCAGAGACTGGAAATAAATCATCTACCTTTCAAGGTAGTCTAAGTACCAACTCTAAATCAGTTTATCTATATCTTGGCCTACCAGCTCTTTCTTGTTGTTTTTGACACAAGCAGGTATCTGACAGGTCAGTGTCCAATTCAGGCAGAGAAGAGCCATGACTGTGAGATGGAGCCATCAATGTCCTCTCCCTCTCACTTCTCCCCACACCTCAGGGAGAAGTCTTACAGAATACAACAGGGAGGAAACACAAAATTACAGAATCACACGAAATCACAGAACTGTAGAATTTGGAAGGGACCTCTGGAGGTCATCTAGTCCAATCCACTGCTAAAGTAGGTTCCCTACAGAAGGTTGTAAATGTAGGCGTCCAGGTGGGTCTTGAATATCTGCACAGAAGGAGACTCCTCAATCTGCTTGGACTGCCTTTTCCAGTACTCTGTCACTCTCAGAATAAAGAAGTCTTTCCTCACGTTCAGATGGAACTTCCTGTTTTCCAATTCTTGCCCACTGTCACTGGGCATCCACTTGGCTGTACTTTATAAGTATTCATAAGAACTCCTCTCAGTCTTCTCCAGGCTGAACTGTCCCAGGTCTCTCAGCCTTTCCTCATACGGGAGATAATCCATGCACCTAATTATCTTTGTAGCCCTCTGTGGGACTTTCTCTAGAATTTTCCTGTCTTTCTTGAACCGAAGAGCCTAGAACTGGACACAGCGCTCCAGATGTGACCTCACCAGAACAGAGTAGAGGGGGAAGATCACCTCCCCAAGTCTGCTGGTCACGCTCTTTTTAATGCACCCCAGGATACCACAGTCTCTCTTAGCCACAAGGCCACCCTGTTGTTTCATGGTCAACTTTTTGTCCATCAGGACACTCAGGTCCTTCTCTGCAGAGCTCCTTTCCAGCAAGTCAGCCCCTAACCTGTACTAATACTTGCTGTTATTCCTCCCCAGCTGTTAGGACCCAACTCTTGCCTTTGTTGAACCTCACCAAATTCCTCTCCGTCCAACTCTCCAGGCTGTCCAGGTCTTGCTGAATGGCAGCAGAGCCTTCCAGTGTGTCAGCCTCGCATCCCATCTTTATATCATCAGCAAACTTGCTGAGGGTGGATGCTATCCCTTCATTCAGATTGTTGATGAAGATGTTACACAACTATGGCCCCAGTACTGATTTCTGGGGAAGACCACTAGCTAGCTACAGGCCTCCAAATAGACTCTGTGCCACTGATAACAAGTCTCTGAACTCCACCAGTCAGCCAGTTCTCATTTCACCTCAATGTCCACTTATCTATCCCACACTTCCTTTGCTTACCTACAAGGATGCTATGGGGGACAGTGTCGAAAGTCTTGCTGAAGCCAAGCTAGAACAAATAACATTCCTTAGGAGTGAAAGAGATTTCTGAAGAAGTTATCCTTATTGTTGCAATGTAAGTATAGATAACTCCACTGAAGAAAATAAAGATCCAGTGAGAGAAAAGAATTAATCAAGGCTTGAATTTCATGCAAAATGTCTTATTTTTCAAGAGCTTTGGAGCCATTCCATAGAAGAGATAAAATCCTCTGTTCTGTTAAAAGGATGTTATGAAGCAATTTTTCACGAGGGTTTTCCATTCTGTCTTTAAGAACTTGAGCCTTTGTTTAAAATCCTGCACAATAAAAGGTTCCATTATTGACAATGGCTTTCAAGAGAGGAATCAATTAATTACTGGTGATTTTGACTTCATGATTTTTCCACTGTACAGTTCAAGTGAAATACAGAGTTTCCAGCAATGCAGTAGCCCTGACTAGTAAAACGAAGCAAATGAGAAGTATCTAAGGAACCAGCTGTCTATCATAACAAATGAAATGAAAATTCCACTCCATTTAGTGTATTCCCACAGGAGTAAAGCATGCAGCAAAGTTTCAACCAAATGGAAAATGCAATAGCAGCACTTAACTTCATTTTCTTGTATCTGTTCTCAATTTTACAAGGGATATATTTTAAACATCTGTAATAATTATGCCCTAATTCTTTTTAAATTAAATGTCACAGAACATAGTTGAGCAAAAACAGTCTTCAGTACAGAAATTACATATTTTAAAGCAACGCATAACAATAATTAAGGAACTGCAGGTACGTATAAAGAAAGATAGCGAGAGACTCAATGGGATGACTTTTCCTCTTTTCCTGAAACTCTTGCATGTGACTGTCCTTAGAATCACCCTAAAAGATTCCCCCCTTTCTGTCACTCCTAGCTTCTCCTGAAAGCACAGACCCTTTGAAGAAATGATGCATTTTTTGGGAACACTGACATACCCTAATGCTTTCTTTACTTTCTATTTGACATACCTTATGTATCATGAAGAACAGATATAGTTCTAAATTTGTCTGTTTGAAAGTGTCCCATTTAACGGGGATAAATAAACTTAAGTGTATTTTTAAATAAAATCTAAACACATGCATGTGTATAAACATATATGCAGGCTTGCTGGTGCAATACTAGCACTTTTTTGAGGAAAGACCATCACATAGTTACCAATTTCTCCTCTTTATTGTGTTGACATTCTGGATGCTGACTTTCTGCCCATCAGAAGTCCTTGAGGAGCCAGATTGATGTGGAGGGATGAAATGAAGGGTACAGTTTCCAAAGTGAATACATTAAGTGAAATTAAGACTGCTTAAGGAGTGTTATAAATTTCAACCAAATTCCATATTTTTTTACTTTGGCTTCTAAAGTAGGCTCCATGAGAGTCATACAGCTGTTCATATTTAATCTGGCTCACATAATGGAGTGCAGCACCCCAGTGCTTCAGTTAATGGGTCACGTGAAACAGGATGAATCACCATCTCCTAATAAGGCTCAGGTGGTAAAGTCATGAGCAAAGCAGGCAGGTCACACAAAGTAGTAGTCATCATATTCCTCTCACCACACCACTCAGGAATGCACTTTGTGTCTTACAAGTTACAGAAATATGTTTTCAAAAAGTCATAGACACTTTGGTAAATGTTATTGACATTACATTGCGTACCTCTCTAAAGTACATTTGCCTCAAGTATACACATGGCACTCCTCGCTCACTACCTGAACACTCTATTCGAGGATCAGAACATTTACAAGTAAAGTTTTTAAGACAGGAAAATTGAGCAGTTTTTTAAGCAATACTAAGACTGGAGTACTATTAAAAAGATGATTTATTACACACGCACATACATGATCACTACAGATCCACTCACTGGTGAAAAGTTGTTATCCCAAGTCATTTTAGGAGCTAACCTCAAACTCTCAACATCCTATGCATTGCAAGGATCTCTGAATCTAACATTAGCAACCAGTGCCCTAGTGAGATGATTCTCCTCAGGCCTCCTTAGTACCTTCACTTTTTTTCCAGTAGTCATCTTTCTCCATTCTTTCTCACTTTGATCCTTTCTATGTTCTCTAACATGGCAGTCACTAGTAGCCTTATACAGGGAATACTATCAACATTTTTTCTCTAACTAACATTTTCTCTTTGTTTTTGAAATAGCCTACTGGCTACTCAGAAAAACTTAATCCTCTATAAATGCTTGCTGTGAAGAACCACTGAGCCACTCTTACTTTGACTTCATTTTCTTCCTTCACGGAAGCAAGTGAGCAGAGAATACATTAGAACAATATGAAGAGCTCAATCATTTTGTTCAAGAATCCGTATTAAAAGAATTACAAAATATTTAAGCAGTCAGAAATAAATCAAATGAATCAATTTTTTTTTTTTTAAGTTTACAAGAGGAAATCAGAATCCATGAATCCATGCAAGTTCAAAGGATCAAAAGTGCTGATCAACCGGAAAAGGTACATCTTGCCTCATTTCTATGGTGATGAACTTATACAATGAAACTGGAAATTTAATTACACTTGCTTGTAACTGTGACCACAGAACTTAATTATAGCTATTATCAGCCAAAATAATTGGACAGCTGTTTCAAAAATTAGACTTCTTACTTGACGTGAGATATTCTAATAGGAAGGGATTCAGAAACTTAGCCATTAGCCTGAATAGAGAAGAGGAAGACAAGGAGAGGTAGAGTCTGCTTAGGACATCAAGGGAACATTTCAGAAACATATACTGAAAGGGGAATGAAAACATCAGATTTAATTTATTAAATTTTCATCAGATTTGATACTATTATTTAGAAATTACTTCAGATGGAAAGCAAAATTATAAGGAAGCGTTTATCAGCTGCTTTATTTTATCTGAAGGAATAAATCCTAAGAGAACATGAATTTGGCTGGGGTCAGTGTGAGACAGACTAGTGACAAAAACAACAATCAAAGAAAACATGGGGGAAAAAAATAAGAAGAGAGAGATAAGAGGAGAAGGCTACTACTACCCTTCTTGCCTTTCAGTTAGTTCCAAATCACCATCAGCTCTTCACCTCACAAAATACGTTAGAATTACTAGCAAATTACAGGAATCAGCTGTGCAAGCAGTAGGAGCAAGGCAACAGCAAAACAGATAGTAATGACAGTAACAGAAACAGGACAAGAGCCCCCAAGGCAGCAGCAGTGGCTTTAGCTACTGCTGCATCTTCTGTCCTTACCAGCCATAAAGCAATAGGATGAAAAAAAAAAAATTAAAAAAAAAAAGAAAACACAGCTTTTTCTCCTTGGCAGCTGAATTTTTAATTCACCACCTGCTGCCCAATTCAAATAGCAGCATGCAACATCCATGGATGCATTGCAAGAGACAGGTGAGGCACCCATGGAGTCTCTGGCATCAAGAGCCTCTGCTTAGCAAAGGCAAGCAATAAACCCTGCAGTGCTTCCCCGTGGTTTTGAATCAGTAGCTGATGATTTTTTACATGCCATTTCTGACTCAATTAAAACAGCAGATTGCAGCATTGCTGGTGTTCCAGGCACAGTGACAGCATTTTGGTGGGAGAATGGGGGGGAGGGAAAGCGCAGATGTGCCTTTGGGAGCTCCTAGTCCTCTGCTCGGCCTTCTGCTGCCTGCATTATAGGAAGGGCAGGGATAGCAGTAGCCCAGCATTGAGTGGGAAACATCACAAACATGTCAGAATTAGGAAGGGAGAGATAATCTGATCTGTCTCTTACCTGCCTTTTCAACCCAGAGGACTTTTCAATCTACATTTTAAAGGTTCATCACAGCAGAATCAGCAACTATTTTAGGCATCACTGTAAAGCAGTGACTAGCGCAGGTCCCAAGCTGGAAATATCCATAGAAAAGTGAAGATCACCAGACCATCAGGGCAGAATGCCAGAGCAGGAAGTTGTGAGGGGATCTCTGTCTGGTGCTGTTGCTGCCAGCAAAAAGGTCTCTGGGAGCAAAGAGAAAGGAACTGGAATACATATAGTGCATTGTGTCATATTTTCTGGGGGCAGACACCAAAAAGCTGCAGTAAGAAAAAATGAACAGCTGGAGAATGAAGCCTGAAATACATGATAACCCCACCAATTAATTCATTAATTGTTGAAATACCGCATGAATAACAACAGCAGAGCCATCTGAACACTGACCTATCATTTTGAAATATTTACATGTATCACTTCCATATCAAAGTGCTCTTAATGAAGACAGGAAGAGTGAAGTACCTATAAAATGTCCTTGTCACTTGACAGTCACGTCTGTTTCTGATTATTTCCAACACACAATTAAATTACTGACACAGTAACATGTAATATACATGTAAGTAAGAATTAGTAACATTTTCCTTTTGTGCGCACTTGCACTGAATCTCCATTCAGTGTGTTCAAATATAACATGTATATTCTCTAGACAAGACTGGGTTTACAGTTGAGAATTCCCTAGAAGTTCTCTTTATGACACACTGTAGGTAATAGAATTTTTACATTTAAGAAGGACTTTCCCTTCATTAACAGTGTGTAATATTGTAATGAACAGTCAGTAGAGCAATGCCTTTCCTAGCTTTCATTTAGTAAAAAATATGATGAAGGCAAGCACAGTTTACCAGTAAACTCAGTGAGCAAGCAACTTCAGATTTTTTCATTATTACATTTTAAAAAATTTTTGGAGTAGGCAGGAGATGGAACACAACAGGACATGTATGTTCTCAGCGATAACTTTCTTTTTGGGATACGCTGTGGAGGATTGCTCACTGGTACAGCTGCTGTATTTGATCTTGTCTATCCCACACACTGTGTGGGACAGAAAGCGTACAGAATTCATAATATTCCCATTCCCTACAAGGAGCGACTGAACGAACTGGGGCTGTCTGGGGAAGAGAAGGCTGAGAGGAGACCTTATTGCTCTCCCACAGTACCTGAAAGGTGATTACAGTGAGAGCAGGGCTGGTTTCTTCTCACTGGTGACAGGACGAGAGGAAATGGCCTCAAGTTGCGCCAGGGTAAGTTTAGGTTGGATATCAGGACAAACTTATTTACAGAAAGCATTGTTAAGCACTGGAATAGGCTCCCCAGGGAGGTGGTTGAGTCACCATCCCTGGATGTGTTTAAAAACCGTTTGGATGTGCTGCTCAGGGACATGATTTAGCAGAGGGTTGTTAGAGTTAGGGTAGTATGGTTAGGTTGCGGTTGGACTTGATGATCTTGAAGGTCTTTTCCAACCTGAGCAATTCTATGATTCTAATAAGTGACCATGTATCTTGACTCTACCTATGCACAAGGAGATTTTATTTTTTTTTAATTTAGCCTAACCTACCTTAAATTAGCTCAGCAAAGGATCCAGTGAGCATCAGGACTGCTGCAGAAAGCATGAGAGTTAATTTCATTCTTGGAAAAACTGAGTCTTCCTTTTCAGCATCAACAAGCTGCTACACAGTGTCAGCCTGAAGCAGAACTATAATAAGATATAACAAAAACAAACAAACGAAACAATACCACTAATCATGATTCATCAACAGTGTTGGCGCACTGTACAAGTGGTTCTGCACAGCAGCATGTGATTTGACCAAGAGCAGACATTTCTTCTGAGGAGGCAGAGGAGTGGCAGCAGATGTGGGAGAATACATTTCTGGTGTGAAAGAGGAGGAAAAGCCTAGCGAGACTCTTTCCAGTGACAGTCGTGACCTAGTGCTAGCATGGACTTTTACTTGGTTTGAGTATACCTCCTAGGAGAAAAACAAGTCATCACAATCAGTGCTGTGAACACAACTGCCAGAAGGAAAGAAACAAGTGCAAGTCTCACCCAAAATTTTATGGAATAAGTGGAGGTGCTTCTCTAGCTAAAAACAGCCCTCTTATAAGAGCTGCAGCAAACACTCAACCCTATAAAACAAGTAGCAAATACTCTGGATGACAAGGTAGAATCCAGTAGCATTCCCATAAATTCACATATGACATGCACGACATGAAACTGAGAGGAGTGGCTGACTCCCCAGAGGGTCATGCAACCACCCAGAGGGACCTTAAGCAGCTGCAGAAGTGGGCTGACAAAAATCTCATGAAGTTCAACGAGAAGTACAGAATCCTTTGGGAGGAACAATCCCAGGCACCAGGACATGCTAGGAGACGCCCAGCTAGAAAGCAGCTCTGCAGAAAAGGACCTGGGGGTCTGGTGGTTGCTGAGTTGAACATGAGTCAGCAGTGTGCTGTCACTGCAAGGACGGTTAATAGTATTCTGGGTTGCATGAGGAAAATACTGCCAACAGGTAGAGGCAGGTGATCCTTCTCCTTTAGTGAGCATTGGTAAGGCCTTACCTGGTGTCCTGTGTCCAGTTCTAGGACTCCAAAAACTAGAGATGTGGACACTGTGAAAAGAGTACAATGAAGGACCATCGAGCAGATTAAGGGACAGGAGCACCTCACCTATGAAGGAGAGGTTGAAAGAGTTGGGACTGTTCAGCCTGGAGAAGAAGGGGCTCAGGCAATCTTATCAATGTCTATAAATTCCTGCAGACAGAGTGCAGTAAAGATGAAGCCAGACTCCTTTCATTGATACCCAGTGCCGAGACAAGATGCAATAGGCACAAACTGGAACAGATAATCTGTCTGAGTATCAGGGAGTGCTTCTTTATTAAGCAGGTAATGGAGCACTGACACAGATTGGCCAGAGAGGCTGTGGAGCCTCCTGCTTGGAGATCTCCAGAAGCTGCTTGGACACATACCTGGGCACCCTGCTCTTGGTGTTCCCGCTTGAGCACCAGTTGGACCAGATGGACCCAGATGGACCTGCCAACTTTAACCATTCTGTGACTGTGTGATTAAAACTTCTCAAGAAAAGTAGAAAAGAAGTCCTTCTGATGGAGGTTAGAAACGTAACACAGGAATAGCAACTTGCTTTTGTGTATCAGCTATCATATTGAGCTTTTCTCATCTCCTCAAATGGAGCTTTCACAAGTTAACAGGTAAAGTAATTAATCTCTTTCAATTTTGTTCTGAAATTTGTACAATCACAGAAGTGTTCTATAGGAGCAATTTTACGTGTATTCCAGTAATTTAAAAAGAAAAATACAGATTTACTGAATAGCAGAGAAGCATACAGCAGAAAAAAAAATGACATTTCTGACACGTATCACAAAAGAATGATATCAGTAGGAAATATGAAAAAAAGTCTCTCACATTTTACTTTGTTTTGTTACACCAGCAGATAATCTGTTCAGTTGCATTTAAGATCGGACTTGAGAATGTGCTCCAAAAGTTGTTTTCACTGTGCTGGACTGAGAGACTTACGAAGAAAGTGGAAGTAAGCGGAAGCTGATTCTTGCAAAGTAGTGGTTCGCCCAGCAGTATCATGTAGAAGGTGAAGTGGACTCTGAAACATATCCGTGCTGCATTGTCATCACTGCTGATGATACAGGGTTGGGAGGCATGGCTGACACAATGGTGCTGCCATTCAGCGAGGCCTGGGCATGCTAGAGAGTTCGGTGGAGAGAAATCTAATGAAATTCTACAAGGACAAATGGAGGGTCCTACACATGGAGAGGAATAATCACACACATCAGTACAGGTCAGGGGCTGACCTTCTGGAAAAAAGCTCTGCAGAGAAGGACCCAAGTGTCCTGGTGGACAGCAGGTTGACCATGAGCCACCAGTGTGCCCTTGTGGCCAAGAAGACCAATGGTATTCTGGGCTTTATTAAAACAGTGTGACCAGTAGGTCAAGGGAGGTGATTCTCCTGATCTCTTCTGCCTTGGTGAGGTCACATCCAGAGTATTGTGTCTAGTTCTGGGCTCCCCAGTTCAAGAATCACAGAATTGCAGGGGTTGGAAGGGACCTCAAGAGATCATCAAGCCCAACCATCAACTATCAAGAAGGATAGGTAACATCTAGAAAGAGGGTCCAGCAGAGGACTACAAAGACGATTATGCGCCTGAAGCATCACCCATATGAGGAAAGGCCGAGAGACTTGTGACTGCTCTGCCTGGAGAACAGAAAACTGAGGGAAGATCTTATCACTGCTTATAAATATCTCAAGGGCAGGTGTCAAGAGGATGAGGCCTTTTCAGTGATACCGTGTGACAGGGTCAGCAGTCATAAACTGGTGTGTAGAAAGTTCTATTTGAGCATGAGAAAAAATTTCTTTACTTTGAGGGCAATAGAGCACTGGAAAAGCTGCCCAGAAACATTGTGGAGTCTCCTTTTCTGGAGATACTCAAAACCTGCTTGAATGCTTTCCTGCGCAACCTACTGTAGGGAACCTGCTTTAGCAGGGTGTTGGACTAGTGATCTTAAGAGGTTTCTTTCAACCCTGACAATTTTGTCCTATGTGCTTCTGTAATAACTATGGAAAACAACTTGCTTAGGATAACAGAGTAGTGAAAATCTTCATGAGAAACTGAAGGTCTCTGAAACTGCAAAGAACAGCAAAAACAGCTATTGAATAGTGTTGTACCCTAAAGCAATAAGAAAATAAAACAAACAAAAAACACTACAAAACAGATAACTTCATTCCAAATAGTAGATAGTGCACAAGAGATTACTCTTCTTTTGTTTTCCTTAACATTTTTTTTTAACACAGACAAAAGACAAAGTGATGCAACAGAATTACAGTAATTAGAGTGCTACACACTACCTGAAAACAAATAATTTTGGAGGAGACACAAGGAAAATAAGAACATAATAGATATGCTTAGAAAAAGGCATGTGCAACTCAAAACTGCCATCCATCAAAACCTGGGCATGATTAGGAAAGCAAAACAAGCTTATACAACACCTGGTACAAGAAAGAAAGAGGAATGTTAAGCCTGTGGGTTCCTTCCTTCTATCATTTCGTGATTTCATGTTGCCTCAGTTATTCTGCATGGTGTAGCAGAAAAACTAAGTCACCGCCTGAAACAACGATGGAGCACCTGGTGGGAAGGCAGAGCCATCCCAAAGGAGCTCAGGTGCATGCAATGCACCTGAGTGACTGAAAGGGGTGGAGCCAGGATCCACCCCCTCCCAGACCTCATATAAGGGTATGGAGGTGAGGGTGTCTTTCTGGAGATCTTTGCATACCTGAGGCTTTCTGAAGGTGAGCAGATTTTTTTCCATTGTTTCTGCATTTACATCTGCTGCACTTGGGCTTATTCTCACTGCAGCCTGGGACTCTGCTACTGTGCTGTCATTGCTGTGTTTTCTATCACATTATAGTGTTACACATAGTATGGTCTACTGACCATGATTAAAGGAACTACAGTGAAGGTGGAATTTGACACATTTTTAAAACAAAATGAAATAATAATTCAACTTGCAGTTCTTTACAAAAAAATGCTACCAGCAGTAATGCTGGCACTGAAACAGGAGGTTTGGGCACAAAAATTTGGACACTGAGTCTGTGAGGATTGGTGCTTAGAAGGAGCTGTCACATAAACAAACTAATGAAGGCTCTGCAGATGTATATCTCTGCATGTAAGTTTAGATAAAACAATATTCTATGTCCAAATACACCCACGCACATCTTTTCCCTAATACTAAAATTAGCTGAGTAAGAAAGAGACATAGGGAAGTAAAACATAAGGGAAAGTGTAGTTTAAAGAAAGGAAAGTAACAAGAAGTTCAGTGAGGCATGAGAATAAAATATTTATCTTGGATTTAGGCACCAGTTCAAGCAGTTGGTTTTTCAGCTTTGACTTCTGGAGTAGTTGCGTCTCCAGTGGAGTAGTGCATGTATTTTACACATTTTTCAAAACCTGGTAAATAATGAACAATTGAATGTTTAGTTCCCACCCTCACCATGCATTTCTACTGATCTGATAAAATTTAATCACAAAAGCTTGCACACTGTAGCCTGCTTGTTGAGTTCTAACCATAACACATGAAGGTAAAAGCTTTCTGAATTAAAGATGTAGAAGGGAGCTGTGAAACAGCAAATGCATTCCAAGCAGCAACACCAGAGGAATGACCACACTAAATATGAACAAGAGGAAGACTGTCTTCTGTACCCAGCATGGGTTTACAAATGGTAGATCCTGTTTGACAAACCTGATCTCATTCCATGACAAGGTGACCCGCTTAGTCTACCTGGACTTCAGTGAAGCCTTTAACACTTCCCTCACAACATCCTCGTGGAGAAGCTGGCTGCCCACAGTTTGGTTGGGTGTACCGCTGGGTGAAACACTGGCTGGATGGCCAGGCCCAAAGAGTTGTGGTCAATGGAGTTAAATCCAGTTGGTGGTTGGTCACGAGCGGTGTCCCCCAGGGCTCAGTACTGGGGCTGCTTCTATTTAACATCTTTATTAATGATCTTGATGAGGGGATTGAGTGCACCCTCAGTAAGTTTGCAGACAACACCACGTTGGGAGGGAGTGTTGATCTGCCAGAGGGGAAAAAGGCACTACAGAGTGCCCTGGATAGACTGGATCGATGGGCCAAGGCAAACTGCATGAGTTTCAATAGGGCCAAGTGTCAGGTACTGCATTTTGGTCACAACAACCCCAGTCAACCCTGCAGGCTTGGGGAGGAGTGTCTGGAAAGTTGCCTGATGGTAAGGGACCCTGGTGTACTTATGGATAGTCAGCTGAACATGAGCCAACAATGTGCCCAGGTGGCCAAGAAGGTCAGTGGCATCTTGGCTTGTATCAGGAATGGTGTGGTGAGCAGGACTAGGGAAGTAATCCTGCCCCTGTACTTGGCATTGGTGAGGACTCACCTCGAGTACTGTGTTCAGTTTTGGGCACCTCAGTACAGAAAGGATATTGAGGTGCTGGAGCAGGTCCAAAGGAGGGCAACAGGGCTTGTGAAGAGCTTGGAGAATATGCCCTATGAAGAGAGACTGAAGGAACTGGGGCTGTTCAGTCTGGGGAAGAGAAGGCTGCGAGGAGACCTTATTGCCCACTTCCAATATCTGAAAGGTGCTTACAGTGAGAGCAGGGCTGGTCTCTTCTCACTGGTGACAGGACAAAGGGAAATGGCCTCAAGCTGTGCCAGGGTAAATTTAGGTTGGATATCAGGAAAAACTTCTTTAAAGAAAGGGTTGTTAAGCACTGGAATAGGCTCCCTAGGGAGGTGGTTGAGTCACCATCCCTGGATATGTTTAAAAACTGTTTGGATGTGCTGCTCAAGGACATGATTTAGCTGATGTTAGAGTTAGGGTAGTATGTGGTTGTGGTTGGACTTGATGATCTTGAAGGTCTTTTCCAACCTGAGCAATTCTGTGATTCTACGGTAGCCTGAGCCTGTGAACTTTCCACCTCCTAAGAAGCCATGTTGATAGTATACAGTGAAATTCCTGTTACTTTAAATGATGCCTGTTCTGAATACTGTTAGTAAATGCCTTAAGCTGCTTTCAAATAGAGACTCTGTTAAGGACTATTTGCCCTGGCAGAACAGCGTTTTCTGTGCACAGCATGATGCTTTAAACAGTTTTCTGTAATACTTCAAATAGTAGAAAGCTGTGTTTTGGATTGCTTAAGGACACAGAGTCCCAAATGAAAGCTATCAACAGACTGCAATACTTCGAGAAACTGTTTCATAAACACGGATGTCATTTGCAAGAGGGTGAGCCAAACAAGCTTCATCCTGCCACTGCTCCTCCTCCCCATGCATTTAGTAGAAAAACAGAAGAAGAATAGAAGTTAGTGGTAGAGCAGCTTGCCTGAAATTGAATTCTGCTTTTTAATTTTTTTAAGCATTTGTGTCATGAACAAAGAGACCACCAGCAAAATATCAACTAGCACTCATTTCCTGCTAGGATCTGCCATGTTTTTGTTTAATACTGAGCTCCTACTTTCAAAGCAAATACAACACTCATCTTCTGTCAGCATCTCTAGCTATTTGGAAAATGTTCTGTTAGAAAACTTGCAAAGGAGTTTGGAAAAGAATCTGTCGAACTTGGATGCTATATAGAAGACCATGGAACACAATTTCATTTGGAAAGGTTATCTGCTCTCTAATTTCCTTTCTGGAGCCAGGTCATGTTTCCATCTACCTTCAACCAGACACTTCACTGTTCTTTGTTTTTAAATAATAGTTTAATGTTGCCAGAGTTACCAATTAATCAATTTTCCTTTTGTATATCTGAACATGCACCAGACAAATTCTGCAAGAAATACAGCCTACAATGAGGAATAGACGGCTGTGGATGTCCTACTACAAGTACAAACCCATTCAGTCATGAGTCTCCTGATCTCTTGCCAAACATTCCAAAGTTAGAAACATTTTTTTAAAGCACACAGGTATTGCAACTTCTACTGTTCCACTTTTATATGTACTTATGTAAAAATTGTTAATATTTATGCAAAGGTCTAATTGTTGCCACACTTTTATGGGCAGAGAAATCAAAGATATTACTACTCTAAATAGATTCAATGTAATTCTATACTGTATTGTAAGTACTTCTATAGATCCATCACCAGTTTTAATTAACCTTAGACATAAGTCAATGGTGTGTCTGTAGAATGTGTTCTTTGACTGTTAATCATTTGCAGTCTAGAAACACTGTGCATAAAGTACAGATAGGAATGTCAAGCAAACTATAATACTTATTAATGACAGTATTAAAAAGATAAATTATGTGGAAGTGAATGATACACACTGAAGCTACCCAGCTCAGTTCCCAGATCTCATTTTAATTTTAATCCCCAGATCTCTGTGGCAAAAAGAGAGCAGCAACAGATGCAGATGATATAGATATATAGTGTGTATATATATAGTAAGATTTCCTAAAAGCAGCTGGCATTGGTGCAGTGACTCTAGCAGTTCTCTGTCCTTTCATCAAGCCAGGAAGAGCAAGGATATGCAATGACAGATACAGAGTATGGTAAGTGCCATTGATCATAAAGTATTCTTCTGTAGCCCTAGACAACTTGTCTATGTTTGCAGGACTTTCTCCCTAAGAAAAGTTTAAATTGACTGATTCTTGAAGCTGTTTTAAGAGCAACTGCCTTTCAGAAATAGAGCATTTTAACCTCATCAAGCATTGTATTCAGCACCCATATGAAACCAATTAAATGTTATACACAATTGGTTCATGCTTCAGTGTTGTAAGCATAGAGATAACGCCTATCCCTCCAGCTCAGTAGGATTCAATCACGACTGAACTAAAATTTGTCTTGGTGAATTCACAATAGCAAGCTGAGGGCCAACCTATCATGTCTGCAATCATTCCAGTTAGCATCAAGAAATATTTGTGAGATTAGTGAGTGGAGCGACTGGAGACGGTCACCAGACTGTACTATGTACATCCAACACATTGCTCAAAAGGGGAGCACTGATGAAGTGATGACTGCTCATGTGCAAACCAGAGATTATATTCTCAGTTCAGAGGGGAATGATGAACACTCTTAAGTTGAAGAATACTCAAGCACATGAGCAATGTTCAAGTACTTCTTTAACTTGGAGCCTTATTACAAAAGTTATCAGTGACTAATTGCCCAGGAGAGTGTTAAGCCCAGGAGGTTTTAATCTTCACAAAAGATTGTGAGTAAGGTGAGTTTAAAAAGCTTTTAGAAATAAAATGGTGCCAAAAGAACAAAAAATGAAATGAAATAAAGGGATCAGATGACACTAGTTAGCTAATATTATTTAGAATACTAGCTGCCTTTTAGCTTAACTTTCAATTTTATTCCAATACTTGGAGTACAGCTCTTTTGAAAACAGACCTCAGTGGACTTTGCTTCTTTGGGATATTAAGTATCCAGCAATTCCAGGCTAGCACTAGAAGTACAAACTAAAGTTGAGGCACTTTTCTTTTTAAGTTTTAGCTAATAACATCACAAAACTCTTCTGCAATTGAACTAACTAGCTATCCTGAAGCTGTTTAGAAACTGATTTTTTTCATTACTAACATACAGTAACCCTTTTTTATATTAATTTCATGACATCACTTAGGGAAAAATGGCAGCAGCAAGAGAACTGAGAGTCAAAAGAAATAACATTTATCAAAGATGGAATATTAGGGAAAAGTTGGTAATTTTTCTTTTTGTCCAGAAATTAAGTGATTGGCTGTGGATGTAGAAACAAGGTAAATTAGACATAGAAATTAAGTAAAATCCTATACCATTTTAGATTACTTACTAAGCATCCATTAGAAGAGATTATTAGTCAACACTATTTTATCATAGGATTAATATTTTGGTTGCTGAAGAGAGAAGAAAAATATCAGAAGAGTCCTTCATTTTAGAGTAGAAAAAGCTGGTGTATGATAACTGTTGAGTCACGGCCTGAACCACTGACTTTATTAGTAGCTTGACATAATTATGCAGACTGCTCTGAAAGTAATGCCTCCTCTTTTATTATGTTGGTCCATGAAGTCAGAGGCAGATGCTTGCGGTATGGCGGTAGAGGCTGAACCTTCCTGCCAATATACTGTTCAACTCTGTTGCCATGCAACAGATGACAGCAGAGGGGCAGTCTGACAAAACGGCGTCTGACATGGAAATGTGTCTGAAACGAAAGTGAGTAATTGAATTCCTCCTTGCAGAAAAAAAATACAACCATTTGCATTCATCAACGCTTGCTGAATGTTTATGGAAACGAAACAGTAAATGTGAGCAGAGTAAGGCTGTGAGTGGTGTTTCTTCAGTGCCAACAGTGGCATGAAAAATAAGCCATGTTCCAGATGGCCATGTGTGGCTGTCGCATCATGAAATTAGTAGTGTTTCAATCAGCTAATCCTTGTGAACTGGTGGATTATGAGCAGGGAACTGTGGACAGAGCTGCATATTGGCTTCAGTGCTTTGGAAATGATAGTGGCAACACTGGAATATCACAAAGTTTGTGCTAGGTGAGTCCCACAAATGCTCACGTGGGAACGGAAAAGAAACTCTGTATGCAAGTTTGTTAGGACCTTCTGAACCAATACAAGGCTGAAGGCGACAGCTCCCTGGACTGCATCATTACCAGTGACAAGATATGGTGTCACCACTATAAGCCAAAGTCTAAATGGCAGTCCATGGAGTGGCAACATGAACCTTTTGCTTGATGGAAAATTCTCAAGATTCAGACTGCAGTGAATAAAGGCATGTGCACTGTCTTGTGATACGAAAGGGATGATCCTTCTGGATTTCCTGGGACCCATACAAACCATCAACTCTGACCTCTCCATTGCAAAGCTGACTGAGCTGAAGGCTCAAACTTTTAGAGTCAGGTCAGAAAATAAGACAAACTTTCTCTTGCAGCGCAATAACACCAGGCATCAATACCAGTTTGAAGACTGTGGAGCACATTGTCAATCTTGGCTGAACTGTCCTATCCCACACCCACTTTTTAGTTTGGACTTGGTGCCTTCTGATGTCCATATATTCAGGCTGAACATTGAATCATAGAATATCCCAAGCTGGAGGGGACCCATAAGTATCATCAAGTCTGACTCCTGTCTCCACACAAAACCATCCAAAAATCAGACCATGTGTCTAAGAGTGTTGTCCAGATACTTCGTGATCTCCAGCAAGCTTGATGTCATGTTCATAGCCTTGGAGAGCCTATTCCAGGCTCTCCTGGTGAAGAACCTTTTTCTGATATTGAACCTGAACCTCCCCTGTCACAGTCCCATGCTGTTCCCTCGGGTTCTATTGATGTCACCAGAGAGAGGAGATTAGCATCTGCCCCTCTGCTCACCCTCGTGAGGAAGCTGGAGGCCA
>JACDJE010000496.1:464373-529287 GCA_016647715.1 Pavo muticus | reverse complement strand
GCGAAAGGAAATACAGGTGTAAGGAATTTGGAAAATGCCACCTGTAGGAAGAGAGAACGTAGAACATCAAGAAATCCGTGCAAAGGAATGGTTAATTTGAATCTGTCTTCTAGCATTTGTGCCTGGGAAGATCATGGAACAGATCCTCGTGGATGACATGCTTGATCCCATGAGGAATGAGCACGTGATCTGAGACAGCCAGCATGGCTTCACCAGGGCAAGGTCACGCCTAATCAATCTGGTGGCCTTCTATGATGGGGTGACGGCATTGGTGGACAAAGGGAAGGCGACCGATGTCATTTACCTGGACTTGAGCAAGGCCTTTGACATGGTCCGCCACCACATCCTTATCTCCAAATTGGAGAGATGTGCATTTGATGGGTGGACAGCCCAGTGGATAAGGAATTGGTTGAAAGGCCGCAGACAAAGGGTGCTGATCAACGGTTCTGTGTCCAGGTGGAGGCTGGTAATGAGCGGTGTCCCCCACGGGTCTGTCTTGGGACTGGTGCTCTTTAGTGTCTTTATCAACGACATCGATGATGGAATGGAGTGCACCCTCAGCAAGTTTGCTGATGACACCAAGCTGAGTGGTGCGGTTGACACAATGGAAGGAAGGGATGCCATTCAGAGGGACCTCAACAGACTCGAAGGGTGGGCTCAGGTGAACCTAATGAGGTTCAACACAGCAAAGTGCAAGGTTTTGCACTTGGGCCGGAGGAATCCCAGGCATATATACAGACTGGGAGGAGCAATCCTTGAGAGTAGCCCTGCAGAGAAGGACCTGGGGATCCTGGTGGATGGAAAACTCAGCATGAGCCAGCAGCGTGCTCCTGCAGCTCAAAAAGCAAACGGTACCCTGGGCTCCATCAGAAGAGGGGTGGCCAGCAGGGACACGGAGGTGATTGTCCCTCTTTACTCTGCCCTCGTGAAGCCCCATCTGGAGTACTGTGTCCAGGTCTGGGGCACCCAATACAAGAAAGACAGGGAGCTGTTGGAGAGGGTGCAGAGGAGGGCCACAAACATGATCAGAGGGCTGGAGCACCTTCCCTACGAAGACAGGCTGAGGGAGCTGGGCTCGTTCAGCCTGGAGAAAAGAAGGCTGCGGGATGACCACATTGCAGCCTTCCAGTAGCTAAAGGGAGCTTACAAACAGGAGGGGAGTCAACTCCTTAAAAGGGTAGATAATGGCAGGACAAGGGGAAATGGTTTTAAGTTGAAGAAGGGAAGGTTTAGGTTGGATATCAAGGGGAAGTTCTTTACCAAGAGAGCGGTGAAGTGCTGGAACAGGCTGCCCACAGATGGTTATGGATGCCCCGTCCCTGGAGATCAGATTGGATGGGGCCCTGGGCAACCTGCTCGAGTATGAGATATGGAGGTTGGCGGCCCTGGGTGCAGCAGGCGGGTTGGAGCTTGTGGTCCTTGAGGTCCCTTCCAACCCAAGCCATTCTATGATTCTATGATTCTATGATTTGAGTTGGTGATGGTTTTTCTTTATTTCAAAAATAAAAGATTTACTTCATTTTGGTTGAGGCTGGAGAGTTTATTGTATTCTGTACTGTCACGGGTTAGCCCTGGATACAAGTCCGTGACAGGGGGGCACAGGCCCCGGAAAAAAAAAAACAGAAGAGCGAGGGAAAAAAAAAGGAAGGGGTACGAACGGTTTGCCGCGCGATCCGGGAGAGGGGGAAGGGCAGGGAGCTAGCGGATGGGTTTCACAAAAGGCACCCACTGCTTTCATCAGCACCCATCTGAGAGGGAACGGTAATTTACTACATTTAACCAAATCAAGCAAAATGAGAGAGACGGGAGTATCCAAAACGCGAGATGAAACCACAATAGCGCGAGGGGACCACGCGCTGTTCTCCGCGCCGAGCTGAGAAGGCTGAGCCGGGCAGCGGCGGAAGCCAGGCGCTCGGTCCGGTCCGAAGCTCCTCCCCACTTCCTCTTCGCGCCAAGTCCTCCCCAGGCAAGCCGCACCTCTCCTGCCATCAGGATACTCCACATGCCCATGAGGGGCGGTAAACGGAACCAGAACATTAACTCTTTAACTCCCACTGGTTCACATGATGTTCTGATGTGGAATACTGACCACAAAAGAAAAATCACCAAACCACAATACACAGTTCCCTGTTCCTTTAACTCTGCTAGCACTGGAGTTATGCCATCAAGTGCTCCCAGAGGTAAAGGATACACCTTGATAGTAACCAAGCAAGAAGGGGGATGTGGCAATGCTATTGGCAACAGATGAATATCTAGAGAGAGGACACCATCTTCTCCCTTGGTCATCAGTCCAGTTTTTGCCCTTCAATATACCTAGTCCTGACAAATGAAGGTAGTTTGTCCCTACAACCATGGGGACATCTTGAGACTCTTCTTCCTCAGGTAAATGTAGAGGAGTTGGACTGAGGTTCCTTACAATCCTTGTGTTTCATTTTTTCCCCACTAGTTCTCCACAAATCCAGGAAAAACATGTTTTGCACCCCGTTCCCTGATTACCACTTCGTGAAAGAAACAAACACCATCCTATGCACCATTTCCAAAAGGCCATCAGAATAAATACAACTGTGATTGAGTCACGTTAAGTCATTTTCTATTCGTTGAATATGGCCTTAGCAGAGTACTTCACAAAAATCTCCAGTCTCCAGTGCTGCTACGTCCCCAGTAAAAGAAAGCCCTGAATAAATTCCTTTCTAGTTACTACAATCAGCTTTAGGTTAGTGTACATATTACTTCCATATTTTTAGGTACAGAAAACTGAAACTAAAAGTGCATTAGAAATACAAACAAGAGGTAACACTTAAAGATGTATTACATGGTTAACTTCTGGGGTTATCTAATAAATTACTCATTACTAACTATTTAAATACAGATAAATGAAGCCACTTATTTTTCCTTAAATACTCATTAAAGTTAACACACCTTAATGAACAGCTGGTTACTGATCATTGCTTGAGGAGAAAAGCAATACATTAGATAAATAATTACATTTTTGTATGCATCCCGCTAGAACAAGTGAAACTATTTTCATTGATTATATTCTGGCTTCAAACAGACAAAAATTTCACACACACAGTATACTTTGTGAAAACAAAATTCAGTGTAGTAAGCAATATATTGCTTAATAGCTTCTCTCTGGCTGAAAAAGCACAGAAAGATATGTAGATAAGGATGCACAAAGGTAGTTTGCCAGTTTAATATTAATACATATATATTTTCTGTTATTCTTTTGAAGGGATAGATATGTATTTTGATAGATTCTGTTTTCTTCTGATGGAGTATTTCTTATTGAAAAATACAGATGATTTGAAACTAGAAATCAACCCTGTGGGCATGGCAGCTTTCAAATAGGAAAAAAAGTCTGAACTTTTCATTTGATAGTTTTGAATTATAGTATAAGAATCTTCTAACATTTAATTGAATCAGTATGTATTTACTGTATCATAGCATTTTATACTTCATGCACATTTATTATAAAATTAATTTTAAAAACCTTACAATGTTATATTCTGTTAGTTTTCATTTTGGTATTGACAGGCACCAGCAGAGATTCATTTATTCTGATAAATATCACTGAAAGAAAGTAAGACCCCTGTTTTTTTCACAAATAAATTACAGGATGGCTGACATAGAAGATTGATTAAGTTTCAAATACTGTCAACATTTATTCCTAGGCATGGCATTGCAGAGCAGTGACGGTGATTATCAGAGGCAGGAAGTTTGTGGGGGGAAAAGTAGTTCTTATCTTCAGAAACATCTTCTGCTTTATGTATGCTAATCATTTATGTCTCAAATTGTCCCATTCTAATTAGACTTGCTCCTGGCTTTGAAGATGCTATCATTGAAGATTTTTCCTGAACTGACTTTCTATGACAATCACTGCATCTCATCCTGTTCCTAAATTAAAACAGACAAAAACCAGCACAGTTTCATTTATATCCACAGCAAGTTCTCTTTCTGGGACACTGCAAACACAATGTGTTTCTGCCCTTCCAGCACACATCACAGACCACAAAATGTGAGATTTTACCAACTATTAAGTATTTATGGACTCCTTGAAGTGCTGGGGCCTGAGATAGGCCCTGAATTCAAAGTTGACCTATGGACGAACCTCACAACCTCTCAGGGTACCTAATATGTGCAGTATTAATTGCACACATAAGACACCATTCATCCATATTTTGGCATTTCAGGATAGTTTTTTATAAATAACTTTATTATGGTTTCATAAATTCTCTGTAAAGTTGATATTGTAAGCAAGATAAATTGTGTGTAGAGAGATTCTTGATAGTTACTGGAATTAGGTATAGCAGATGTCACATTAACATTTGGCTGCTGAGACGAGAGATGAGCGACTATAGCATCAAAACATTAGACAAGTTGATAATGGTCTTCCTAAAACGTGCTGCTGTCATTTCATAGTGCTGGACTTAAAGAAACCCCCACTAAATACAGTTGTGACACAGAGAGGCAAGGTATACTGCATCCAGTAAGGTTCATAATATTCAGTCAAGTTCAACATTTCTCTATTTAAAATACATGAGTGTGTTAAAACCAGACTCGAGATTTGTTTTCGTTACTGAATAAAAGTGCTTACAGAGTAGAAAAGAAAACAAACAGAGAAACTAACATAATTAACTGAATACATAGTATTTGTTTCTGCATTGAAGAATTGTGTTTAATTTATGAAAACTGAACACCCTAACAGACAATGAAGAGTCAGCTGATTTCCAACTCTAATCCCTTGATTTATATATCTCTTTTTTCCCCCTAATTTTATTTTAAAAAAAACCAAGCAAACAAACAAACAAACAAACAAAAACAACACAAAATCATTATGCCAAAGCATAAAAATTCAACAAAGTGCAATCAGCTTCCTTGTAAAGACTCCCAGCATTATAAAGCTTCTAGCATTTTGAGAATTGTGGCTTAATCTTTTAATGTCATTGCTATGGAATTGTGAAATAAGTGTAAAAGCTGTTACTTTAAACTGAGTCCTAGATGTTTTATTGATCTCAGTTGTTATTGCCTGTGGTATGTACATGTGCTACCTACTCAAATGACAGGAAGGCTCTACACCAAACTGTTCTTAACAAATAGATAGGGAACCAGCTTTTCAAAGACACTGCAATTTAAAATCAAGCAATGCAGAATTCACCTAAACTTTGCCACAACTCCCAACCTACCACCCCAGAATTTGTCTTCAAACCTTTGCAGACTTTGCATTTTAAGGCAAATTTTCTCAACCTATGGCCAGGTACACATCAGAAGGTTTACACAAAACTGTCAGTCTCCTTGGGTCACAGTCCTATATTCTGACCAGCTTCCACCCATACATGTCTCAAAATCAAATTTACTGGAAGACCTTGATGTTGCATGGGAAAGCCATTTCTCAAAAACAAAGACCACCCCTTCAGCTCCTTTGCATTGAGATAAAGTCAGCTTCTTTACCATAGCCCTAGTCAGTTGGAGCCTCATGGGTCTTGCCCACCTCTAGAGAGCCTTTTTCATCAGTCCATCAGGTTCCAGTCCTAAGGGTTCAGTCAGTCACACCCTGCCATCTTCCAGGTACTTGCAATTCACAAATTATTACATAAAAGAAAGCAAGTAAATTCACTGGGAGAATACATAAGCAACATAAGTAACTTAACATCTGAAGTTTAACACAAACTGTAACTAAACTATAACCAAGTATCTTGATGGTAATATGGATAAAGTGATATTTAGAATTGTAGGGAATGATTTTCCCAAAAACATTAATGGAACTGTGAATTATGTTCAAGAAAGATTAGATGAATCTCTGAAATAAAAACTTTGGGAAATACTCCTTCACATCAGCGACTAGTCTTTATTTCCATCTACAGCTGGTTATTGCACTTAGAATTTGAGCAGGACTCACTCACTTGGGCTCAAATGCACATGCATCCTCTTAAAATAATTCAGTAAAACACAGGAGTCTGAAGTCCTGTGTGAAGTTAGCTGAGTATCATATATGGAAAGCATCGTATGAACTATGTTTCAACAAACACTTCTGAGATTTAGATTTTGCCTCTTCATTTCTATCAAGAAATCCTTTAAAACAGCAAAAGACAAGGCAAAAGAAGAAAAAAAAAATCTGAATTAATATGTATGAAATAATCAGTACCTGTGTTTCCCCTGCTAGAAATTACTCATCTTTGTCCACGTAAGGAAGAGATCACAAATATCTTCTGGTTATAGTTTCTGCTGTAAGACTCCTGTTTTAGCAAGTACTGATGCATTTCCCAATCTAAAACGTTAAATTTAAAAAAAAAAAAAAAAGGGAAAACAGAAAGAAAACTCTCTAGCGAGCTTCCTGTGTTTAACAGGCAGTAACATTTCAAAAGGTGTGCCTGATACATAGTCTAGATGCTTTTGGGCTGTCAGGCTCAGGTTCTGATCACTCCTAGCTCTCAGAAAGCAACTCGGTCATGTGAAGCAGCTTGATTTAATGTCACCTCATATTCAGCTGGTCTATCTCTGTGAAGATTCTAAATAGGTCATACTTAGAACTTGCAGGTCCACTTGCTCAGTGCACTTGAACCAAACCAAGAAGGGAAAGGAAGCCACCCAGGGTATTCACCATCAGATTGCTATTGCGATCTAAATAGGTCCCAGCATAACTAATATCTAATTCAGTTCTTGCAATTGAACAGGACTCTTATCAAAGTAAGGACAAAAATATCAACACTGAATGTATATCCCATTTTATGTAAGTCCCAATATTTAGATTACATCTGTAACACTGACCTTGCTTTGTTTCTTGACTTCTCCACCTCGCTTTGGCTTCTTTTGTATTTTACTGAATCTCATTCTCTTTGGGTGTTATCGCTCTCTCTCTTTGCATGTGGAGAAAAGATGCGGAGACATCATTTTCAAATAACTTCCAATGAAGACGGACTTAACTGAAAATATTCTCATATTGACAAGCCTATTCAATGTCTTTAAAATCCGGACTCTATTGAAGTCAGTGATTCAGAATGTTCTCTGAATATTGTATTCAGAAAGTATAGACTTAGATCATTGAAACCAGTAATTCAAATGTTTTTATTGGAGCAATTCAGCATTTAACTGACATGTTACTTTCAAGTCTGCTTAATCTATAACCATTAATTTAGTGGACAGTTCTTTTTAGAATATGGTAATATTTATCCATAGGTGAAGTTTCACTCTAACTAAAGAAAATCTCTTTCTCATTCAATTTAGGTGATTACTCCTTTTGTTAAGTGGCCTGAAACAACAACAACAAAAAAACTTTCTAGCTTGTTCCAGATTCTAAATTGAATCCTGACGTATTTCATTTAGCTATACAACATACAAGGATGTTTCCATTTTCAGACACACACAAAGCATTTTTCAGGCAGTAAGGAGGTAGAGAGAATACATATTTTTATTATAAAACAGGAATTGCACTTGAGTGTCATTTCTCCAAGAACACAAGACTACTAAACATTTCTTAAAATTGCTCTGTATCCCTAGAAAAAAACATAGGCCACAGAAATATTACAATTCAACTCTTTACATTTCATTCTTATAAAAAGACAGAAAGGTTTCAAAGCTTTTTTTGGACAAAGCATTACTGGTATAATGAGTAAAAACAAAATTCATCTGATTGGCTGCTTAGGGGTAGACTAGGTGTGCTTTATGTCTCCTTCTGTATTTTTGTCTCCATTTTTGGCTGGAAGTTTATTGGCTCTGGGAAGACTGAGAAGGACTTTTGTTTCTCTGATGAGCAGTCTCACTACCCATTGTAGTATGTCTGATGGCTCATCCCTGCTAACTCAACTGTCATACTCTGGCTCGGTATCCACAGAGCTAACAGAGAAATGACCTGCTGCTCTGGGCCAGCTGGAAGCAGTCCATCCATAAAGCAGCTGCACCAAGGGAACTCTTCTGAGCCACCAGTAGTAAAGTCTGTTGCTTCCTAGCTCCCTTGCTGAGGAAGTCAAGGAGGTGGCTGATGACCAATCTGTTGGCTCTAGGCTTTGTTTATGAAGCAGGCTCAGATTCATACCTTGAGAGGAAAATAATAGTAGTAACTAGGGGCGCTTCCAGAATTGCTGATGGCCAGTGCTATGTGCGTGTTTGTGAAAGCAGGAGCTATAAATGAGTGCAAATGGATTTAATCTTGTTAAAGCATTATTTCTGAGAAACTTCACATCTTTCACAATGCAAAATAATTTCCAGCCCTGAAATCCTTGGTGAAGGACCCAGTGCGCTTGTGAAAATGTAGGTTTTTTAGTACAATAGAACGAGATCTCAAAGTATTCATTCTCCCCCTTACCTATTTTTTTTTCATTTTATGATTATTATTACTTTCACATGTTTGGCTCCATATGAATTTGAAATACACTTTGAATCAATCCTTTTTCTTTTTTCTTAACTTAGACTGCACACACACTTTATTAATACTTCATTAATCAAGGAGATTAAAATACTAGGGGAGATGAAATATATGTGTAGAAAGAAATAAGATTGAACAGGTACAGAAGATGTACGATTCAAAGCATATATGCCCTCTCTGTTTTATCTCACTTTACAGCAAGGCTTAATAATGAACCATGCGTCATGTAATAACATTCATCATTTGGCTACCTCCTACAGATGCAGAGTGAGACTATCCAGAGTACATCAAAGACTGGCATACAACTTCATCATGACATGTACACTTTACCAGTGACCTCAGATACAAAACTCAGCATTTTTCAGCACCGTTAACAAAATCCTGAGGGCTTCTTTTGCTTCAAGAATGCTACTTGAACTGGAGAGCACAGTGCCCATCATAGGAAAATTTTTAACTTGCCTTTTTCCTCCTTCTCAACATGTTGTCATTTATGTAATACAGTAACTTGCTGTTAGGAATATTGTGGGGAAAAAGCAGCTTCAAAATATGACAGTAAGGTAGTGAAGTCTCCTATTAGGGATCTGTGAGCTCTATTATGGACTTTCCCCATGACCTGGAACAAGTCATTTTTATCTTTTTATTTTCAGTCCCTTCATCCTCCCCATCATGGGGAGGGACTTTTTATAAGGGCATGTAGCAACAGGACAAGGAGAAATGGTTTTAAACTAGAAGAGAGGAGATTTAGACTAGATATTAGGAAGAAGTTCTCTACTGTGAGGGTGGTGAGACACTGGAACAGGTGGCCCAGCAATGCTGTGGATGCCCCCTCCCTGGAAGCATTCAAGGCCAGGCTGTATGGGGCTGTGAGCAACCTGGTCTAGAGGGAGGCGTCCCTGCCTATAGCAGGGTGTTGGAACTAGGTGATCTTAAAGGTCCCTTCCAACCCAAACCATTCTATAAGTCTATGATTCTATGATCTGTCTATCTCCAGTTCACACATACACACATGAATTTGTATACAAAGCTTTCTTTCTGCCAGTCTATGCCAGTTTCTTAGTCTGTTTGACTGCTACTGTACAAACAAAAATTTCCCTTCTTTTATGAAGAAAGATCTGTGAACAAAGGCAATCACATCCTTCAGCTTATTTTTCCACTTAAGTCAATGTCTTGCATAGCTCTATTTGTCTTTCCAGCTTGACAGATGTTGTACATGAAATCCTTAATTAAATGTCAGTATTTGCACTGCAGATCTTTTGTTTTCAAGATTAAATTAAAGACCTTCTCTTGACTGCAAATGCAATGAACTTAACTAATGCATATTTTATCAAAAGAGAAAATCTTAGAGGCTTACACCAAAGCATAGCATCCTAAAAGCTTATGCCCAGCTTCTGAATATAAAGGCCAGATCCTTTTGGCTAAGTGGTTTGAAGAAAACAAAGAGGCTTAATTCACTCTTCAACAACTCAGGCTAGAGGAAAGTCTGAAATCCTACTGCAGGTGACAGGAATTGGACAAATTATATCTGTTCAATTGGGTGGCCCTGAACTTTTGTCATTCTTTTAAAAAGGCTGCATACACATTTTGAGACAGGAATCTGTGGCACGGCCAAGACTCAGGGGAAGTCAGCTGAAGAAGCGCATCCCTCTCCATCGATTGTCACTGGTACCTTTAGATGGCTCTTTATTCAACCTAAAGCAAAATTAATGCTGCAGCAAGCATCCAGCTTGACATTTCACCTCCAGCCATTTAATTTGGCAGGCAGAACTGTTCCTGGCAATTTGAGACTTAGTCATAAATGGTGTTACTACTACTATTTATAAAAGTAGGTCTTAGAACTTAAATTTTCAGTCAATTCAACTTCTGCAAATGTCAATAAATTAAAGCACAGTCTGTATATAGTTATACTTACTCTGATCTGCACAAAGAAAAAGTTTCACTGGGAATAGATGAAAGAATTTAGGTCATGCAGAAAATGACTGCAGCACATAGTTCCTCTAAGAAGCCCAACAGACTGTTAATGGTCCGCTTGCTACGTAGAGGCTATGCAGAAGTCAGACTGGTTCTTGTTGTCATAAACAGAACTAAGGCATTCCACAGTTATTCTTTAAATCAAAATCATCTTTGATACATAGACCAAATAATACAGAAACAGACTCTCTGTCCAATTATTTTTTCTTCACACCCTTCTGCAGAAGAACACAGGGTTGCTCTGAAAGTAGTGCTTCCTATTTATTTCCGTAGAAACAACAACCAAGGCAAAGAGCACAATAATACTATTTGAGAGAGTAAATTCTCAGCTACAAAATGCTATTTCTCAGCATAATCACCACCATTAGCTAGGCATTTTCACCAGCAATGAACAAGAGCCTGCATGCCGTGCTCGTAACAATCTACCCCAGCTGAGGTGACCCACTGCCACCACTGCTGAAATGCACCACCCACCGCATCACATGCTACATCCACTTGTTGATCTCCATCAGTATTCAGAGATATCTCTTTTAGATCAGAACTGCACCTCTTATTTACAGCATATGCTGTTATAAGATGCTGACTGATATTTTTTGTTCTTTAAAAAAACAAAAATAGCAACAAAAACTTTTCCATTAGAAAACTCAAAAACAAAACAAGGACATAAGAGGTTTTAAAAACTACAAAACTTGATGGAGCAAAGATTTATTGCTGGGATTGATTCCAACATTCGCAAATCTGTTTGTCTGATGATAGGTACCTTTCAAAGAGGTGTTTACTAGGTCTGGTCTTGGACTCTTAAATCAATGAAACGAGTTGAGATAAAATAAATAGTTTTCTCAGGCAGCAGACTTAGAAATAGCACGCATGCAGTGGACACTTGTTGTGGTAGAATGCACATCTGTTGTTCCTGCTGCAAGGACAGGATTCAGAAAGAAGAGGATGTGGGAACAGATGTAGCCTGGGCTTACCATGGTCCCTGATATGGGCAAGCAAGATTCAGTGTCCTTTGTGCTGCTGAGAAACTTGAACTTTCATTCTTTGTTATCTGTATTTGCATTAAATTCTTACAAACAAAAGTCTGAAAAACAAAACACATACAAACACATACACACACAGTGCGCTGCATGAAAAATAAAGAAAGAAAGAAGAGAGAGACAGACCATTCCTTTTTTAAACAAAGAGTCAGTGAATTCTTGGTTTATCAAAAATTGTGCTTAAGTGTACTCTCTAAGTCACAGAGTTTAAAATAGAACGGAAATGAAGACTCTATTTGTATTTCCCCATGTAGAAATCTCAGACACAAAATTAATGCATGTACTTTTGAAGCTAGTCCCCCACAGCTACAGACATTAGAGGCAACATCATTCCATAGAATACTTACTCCATGAGACTCCAGTCACGCAGTAATTCCCTTTGCCCCTACCAAAGTAAGGATTTCCAGTCAGATACTGTGCAGTATGTCTGATTTTTTGCTTTTCTGGTATTCAGAAGTTTCCTCCTCATCCATGTATGAAACCAGTTTTGCAAGTTAGGCAGTCCAGAAACCCAGGCTTTGTATTCTTCAAGCTGCAAAATTCCCTAAAATCTACATTGAAATAAAAATCAGCATTGGTAATGCTGCATTTATTTGAACGCTTAAGGACTATATTGCAAGAGCATCAATCAACTTACATGACTAACTTCAGTTGCCTTTGGACAGAGACAAAACCACAGCTTTACACTCAGTTTGTTGGTGTGGTGAATGCACTGTGCTACCGGCACTTACAGTGTGTTAAGAAGCAGAACTAGAGCAGTTACAAACATATTAGAAGCACAGTTTCTACTTAGACCAGAATTTATTAATGAGTTTACTTCAGTACTTTAAAAAATCTTTTCAAGCACATATGTTGCTAAACAAGCATGAATTAACTAAAGACTGTCAAGACTGCCATATTGAAATGTTGTACTCCAAACATCACTCATTTATTTTTCTAATTAGAACTAGTAATAGGCCGAGGGGGATAATCGCCAGGTTCATTACAGTGTCTTGCTGTGTTTGAAAAATTCCATGTGACTTAATGTCTTGAAAGATTGTATGTAAGCTTAACATTTAATCAGATAGCATCAGTTACAACAACCTATTTTCCAATCAACACTGCAGTTACAGATTAGTAAGCAGCACTTAGAAGCTGGTAATAGCTACTGATAAGGATCTGTTTTAAAATATAAGGATTATGAAGAAAATGAAAACAAGTTTATAGTCTTTTTAAAGAGGTATATAACATCTAGAACATTATTCCTAAGAGAACTGAGGTAACCTTGCTTTCATTTCGATAAAAAGCTTACTTTACTGAAATGTTGTTTTCAAATAAAAATATTCTACTTTCAAAATTACTTGTATTTGCAGCTTTTGACAAGAAACAACTTAAAATTTTAATTGAAATTCACAACTATTTAAAAATGTTTTAGCTCTTACTGAAACTATTTGATGTTGCCTATTTTGGAAGGCATGATTAGAAAATTTTTCATAAGAGTCCAGACAGGTCCCCCCTTACAAGTGCAAACACCTGATAATCGCTAAAATATACACTCATCCATTATTCTGGAATTCTGCATTTACTATACTATCAGTCAGTACTTGTTTAAAGATTAAAAAAAAAAGGAGCTAGAACCTTCCCTATGTTTTGATGCCACTGAATGTGGTCTGGTGTCTTTAAAAAAACTAACAGAAAAGACAAAATGCAAGCACTACAGCTGTTTATTCTTGATTTGAACAGCAGGCCTTTTACTTCATGCCTTATACTAAGAGCACCGTTATTACTCCACCAGCAGATATAGGACATGGGACATTCACTAAGGTATTCTACATTCCCAGAAATTAAATTATGCCATCCAGGACAAAAGAATTAGCAAGTCTTGTGTGCTACTGGTCCCCTCCTGTACAAGGCTTTTCAATGGCTTGTGCAACCTTTTACTTCTGGAAATGCTCATCTGGACTGCAATGCTCCAACAAGCTTTGCATACAACATCATCACCGAATAAGAGTAATTTCCCACTCCTTTCAAATTAGAAAAAAAAAAGTCAGCCTTTTTCACATGAATTTCAGTTGGCTAAGCTCAAATCACCAAATCCATCAAAAAATAATAAAAAGAATTTCCAATTTGAAGAAGAGCTGAAAACCAAACTTCTGACAAGACTGACGCTCTGCTAATACTATATACTTTTTCCATTTAATCTTTATTATCCAAACTTAGTCCATTAGCAATGCCTTCAAGGTTATTTTTCAAATTTTCACACTGTGGACATCTTGAATAATCTGAAATCTTTTGTAACAGCTATAGTTTATATATCATTAGATTTAAATATCTGAAATCACAAAACAGTAAAATATATTTAGGGCATAATAATTACAAAATAAAATAATCAGTTTTAAAATTGCACTTTTTTTCTTCAATTACAATGCATAGGAAAGGGCATAGCCTAGGGACTGCAAAGGAACTCTTACCCTTCAGACAGTAGAGAATAGGTATCATATGACATTTAGAGATAGCTAGATTCCAAGATCTTAATTCATCATACTCAAATTTGTACTGTAAAAGCATGTATGAAAATTCAGATAGCTATTCCCCAAGCGTGGTCATGAAGTATTGCTGGCATTACATGGTCTTTTTTGGGAAATCTTTTTGTTGCTCGTGCTGCAAGCTGTCAGATACAGTCCCAGTGAAAATACCTGCCAGGAAAACACTTCGGTCTTTGTCAGTCATTTAAATGCCAGAGTTGGAAACACAGCTTGCCATGATGAGCTAAACTCTCTGTGATTATCCCCTACTGCTCTGCTCTGTGAGCCCCTTAACGCATAAAGAATTCAGCATGGGAAAACAAAGGATCAAATAATGGCAGCGAAAAATTAACTCTCTGACTTTTAAGAGTTTAAACTTAGATGCTAAAATGTAAACATGACTGGAAAGATAGTCAGTGCTTCACAGAAAAGCTGTTTCTTAATATTAGTCTTCATCTTAATTGACACTAAAAAAGAAAAAACAGATTTCCCTTAAATCTTTGTCATCTGTAAAAGAATGGGAAGTGTCTAGTATATCTAGGTAGCTGCAGAAGTAATGCCTCCTATTTATTTCCATGGAAACTACAACAGATACAAAGAGCATCAACGAATGCCACTAAATGCCATTCTTATTGCATGGACCAATTCAGTTTTCCACCTCTGCTTCATACACACTTCCATACCAGACACCATTTTGTCGGAGTGCCCCTCTGTCACACGGCAACGACATGTAATGGGATATGGGTAGGAAGGTTCAACCTCTGCTGCAGTACCACTGCCTCTGACATCATGGGCCAATATCATAAAATAGAAGGCATTACTTCCGGAGCAGCCCTTGTAGTGTTACCAGACATGAAAAGTGGAATATATATAGCTCCACCTGTAGCCGTATTGCAGATGACATTTGAATACATTCTTCCAAAGCACTGAAACTTCTTCATTAACATGTGCTTAAATACCCTATAAATAACAATGTTGTAATTTGGTGGGTGCAACTGTCAAAAAACTGCCCAAAGCAAATTAACCTTAATATATGACATCCAAAATTTGCCACAATAATTCTGATTCTTAGTTAAGTTGGGACAAAAGTCAAATGACTAAATTGCCATATCATTCCATAAAAATTAAGCCCCACTTTATTTATGTTATTTATAACAGAAGGAAAACTGGAGCCTAACATCATGCAAAAGAACCCTTAGAGACAATACACAGCATAGTATAAAAGATCAGGTTAAACTTATTCTGTTATTCCAGTATGAGTGTATTTAAGCATCCACAACCTGTACTTCTTCACTTCACACCATTTTTCCTTTGCTTTTTCATCACCAAAGCTTTATTGCAAGGCATGCATCAAGTTAAAAACCTTGAATTAATCTATTCTGCATTTAATTTCATGTCTTCTGTACTAGAAAGTAAACAAGAAAATCTCCTTTTTAATTACGCATATCATCTCCTTGTAAAATTCCTAGCCCGTTTTCCTGCTGTATTGTTCTTTGATTAAGATGTAAGATAACTAAGATCCCATTGTGAAGCTTGCCCCAGGATTTTCTCAACTGAATAGGACAGGCTTATGCAGGTAAGAAATTGTAATATGTTGTTAAAAAGCTGAAGACAAAGAGGTCCTCTTTCAATTTGTACATTGTTATCTGTTACACTGAGCATGGAAAAGGTGATTATATTATCACTTTTTCTGTCGTGATCATCATTCACATAAAGACTAGCTATTAAAGGAGTAACTTAAGTCATACAAAGGAATTGCAATTAGATGTGTTAAATATCTGAATATCTCATGTCATTAATACGTTGAGAGTTTTAATGAGATCAAGATGGTTTATCTTTGAATGAGAGGCATCTAAGGCAACAAAAGATTTTCTCAAGGTCACACAAGGCAGTCATGATACAATAAAATATAAAACTCTCACATTTCAGTATTGTAAGGTCATATCTTAAATGCTGCATCATTTTCACTTCATATACTGACCCCAAACGTGTAATGTTTGGTAGAATTTCTTTATTACCCTTGAAGATGTCTTCCTAACTTATTCCATCAGGAAGGCAGGAAACTTCTGCCACTTCAAGCACCAGACTTCTGCTTCCAAATTAAGTCTCAGAAGTCTGAGCCCATGTCATTTCTCAGGGATATACTTTACTGACCATCACCTCAACTAAGTATAGAGCCCAATCAGAGGCTGCTGGGGAACACACTGATCAAAACAGAAAGAATAAAAGGTAATATACCTCCTTCACCCTTCAGCTTTTTATTCAGAAGCAAATTCATATTCTCATATGCTTAGAATTTAAGCCAAGGATTGGCTATTTTGTTCTATGCTAGCCAGTTACACTTCAATGGGAAGTGCAGACTGATTTTGGAGTACCTCTCAAGTTTAGCCAAAGGAGCCTTTGGTTTGTGTTCAGAATAGTGGCAACGGCAGGAAAACCAAAAACTCACCTAGTAAAGGGATTTCATACACAATCAATCTCAAGTATTCAAATTACTTTACTGACTTTTGTTTGTTTTTGTTAATTGCATTTGCTATTGGCATTCAATTTAGATTTTTTTAACCTTTTTATTTTATGGACCCTTTTCTACCATTCTTCCTTTATGTGCTAAACATTAGGAGAACAGGATTTTAAATTGGCACTACTGTGACCAGTTTCTGTTAGTAACAACCCTGCAAAGCGGCTAACTCAGCCATGATCCATCTGCCAATGAGATTCACCTGATGGCCCCTTGTACTGGCAGGCCTTCTAAGCCCGCAGCCCAAGGAATTCTCTTTACTTTTTGTTTTCACTGAATCTTTTGTTCACAGACAAATATTTAAAGGGGCGTTTTACTTGCTAATGCCCTCTGGTATATCAGATATCAAAGAGGTTAAGCAGTGAAGTTGGAGAAACTAACTCTGTAATCTTGGTTCCAGTTGTTAATCCAATCCATCCTTTGCAAATTGACCATCTGAGCCCCTAACAGGCCAAGGATGAGCCCTGCAGAAGTGAAAGCCAGTAGCTTATGACTAAGATGTGCATTTGGAGAAAGCTTCCCCACTGAGAGTCTTTCATTAAAGATCACGCTGATATCTATCTTCATTGCTTTTACAGTAAAGCAACAAACCATATGTGTAGTGATATCAATCCAGTGATACCAGTCAATCCATTTGTCTTACAAGTGCTGGTGAAGGGCCCCTTTCACAGGTCATATTGCAGATCCTGACTTCCAGACCTTAAACACTAATTCCTGTGCAATCTCTTAAGTCCAGAAAATAATTACAAACACGCACTGAAAGGCTAAATTAATTCCGTGGGTTTACCTAGACCATACAAAATAAATCATACATTTCATTTCTTGGAGCATCAAAGCCTTTTAATATTGCTGTTCTGCTGCCACTAGACCTTAGTTATGGTCAAGTCTTAGAAATTCCCTTCTGAGTTTAATGAGCCATAGATTAAGTGACAGACAGATTTCCCTAAACATCCCAATATGGCATTATCATTCTATTTATCTACCTATGGGGTGACTCAAATGTACCTTCCTCATTTATCACACATACCAGTGCTTTATTGTGAAAAAAAATCATCAGAAGGCATTAAACTCTTTCCTCAGTCTGGTAGAATATCAATAATGTAATAAGATTCTGTGTCAGGAAAAGTGATTTTTTACTTATGTCTTGAAACAGTCTTAAAATACACTGACCTCCAAGAAGTCACTAAAGCTGGAGAAATGAAAATAACCAGTTTGTGCTATAGTACTGGAAAACAAAATTATTAGCTTAAGATACTTTCTCCCTGAATCCATCTGTAATCAAAAGAAAATGTCATGTTTGCCTTGCAAAGACAAAAATTGGCTAGAAATTTATGCTATGATGTTTGCAAAGATTGTTAAGAGCATGTGTTGTAACTGTGTCAAAGTACAAGGGCTGCTCTGAAAGTAATGCCTCTTGTTGTGGCTCTGCCTACCCCTGCCAGCATGCCAGAATGGCAGCATCGCTCCCCCACCAAGTGGCCCAGCCCAATCCCAAGTATGCTCCCATCACTCAGCAGCAACTAAAACACTGGTGCACTATTGATACTTCTTTCAGCTGAAATCAGGACAGCACACCCTTCTATTTCAACGTGATTTAATGGATTGATAATTCATTGCCATGACACATTTACTTTCCTAGTATTGCAGAGGGCTGCAATGACAGTAAGATTTCCTCTGGAGCGCTGCTGGACTAACCAATAGCTGCTATGATCAAAAGGGACTGAAAATCAGCTAATTTAAAGGGAATTCAGCATAGAAAGTCATGTGTCACCATCCAGATCCCAACTGTTTGGAGGGCAGTGTCAGTGTATCCTTTGCCACCAGACTGGAACGTATGAGAAATGAAGTACCTTAAATACATCAGCAGAACCAGAGAAAGGTCACTGTACCCCACAGGAAGATCTGAGATAATCCAGAGCAAAATTCAGCTGGAAGTTAAGTAACTGTTTTTCATTATAAGGCTTTCACATCTTTCTCTGAAGCATAATGAAAATGTTCTCTGCTGACAATACAGTGACTCTGGATTGGAAATTGTTGTGTTTTTTTTTTCTTATAGAAACTTCAATTCCTATGTTTAAGGATAACCAAAGTGGAATGAATTTTGCCCAGGGAAGAATGTAACCCTCTATTCTCAAAGTATTTTGAGTTAGAATAAATTTAGTTCCCCGTGCTGTGAACTTCTCAACACCAATTAAAGTAAGAAAAAAAAAAAGGTTTTCTTGGCTGACATCTATGGGATGACAGCACCTATGACAAGACATCTCACAGGGCCTGATTTTGGTTAGATCTTGAGGTACTCTCTCAATTAGCCTGAGTATCACTGCTCAAGGGAAGGCACTGCCTGGGAAAGAGGGAAAGAGGAGTACAGCAGTGTGCTGATGCAGGCACTCCTTGTGTACAAAGAACAGATGTACCATCAGGAACTGATGCTTACTCTACTACAGAAAGTAATGCATAAGACCCATAATAGGCCATAACTGATGCTGAACAAGAGTTCAGGTAAATGATATGGCTTTTAATTTTTTCCTGTTATGTTTTTCCTTAACTTCAGAGCTGATATATTTTTGATTGAGAGATGAATATTAATACTTCTATGGGATTTGGGACAACATGGAAGGTGAAGGCTGTCTGACAAAGCAAAATCTACCTAACCTCCATAGTTCTAAAGAAATGTCTTTACTGTCACCAGTGCAGTAAAAAATTTTCACATCTATTTCCACTGCATTTTGTTAAATTTATCTAATGTCAGCAGAAAACAGTTTGCCATGGACATTTAATGCCACTGTTGTTTTAAGACTGTAATAGCACCAAACACTCTTAACGATTTAATTTCACTGAATTCATACATCTCCTATTCTCCTGTGAAAACAGCATCATGTGTACGATCAGCACCACAAAGTTCTGAAATTTAGATGAAATGTAAGTAATGGATTTGGGTTGTTTTTGTTTTGTTCTGTTTTGTTTTGTTTTTATATCAGGGAACACAAGGGCACACATTTAGATTAAGAGAGAGAGAAAATTCTTCATACTCTTCTCAATTCTTACTCACTTTAGACATATTCTCCTCATCCCTACATGAGGGCAACTGATTGCAGGGCTCCTCAAGAATAGTGGAGATCTTTGCCCCAGCCATCAAACATATATAGCACATTGCACCACACAGTCCTGTGGTAGAAGTGTTTCCAAGATATATTTGCAATCTAAGGTCCTCTGACAAAGAAGTTTTAGCAACTAATTTGAGCAACTTAAATAGCAAAGAGAACAAAGTAAGTCTGTAATGCAGCAGCCCATCAATACCTCTGCCCTGTACTAGCCTTCTCTTGAATCTCAGGTAGGTGAAGTTCTTAATAACTTTTATGTGATGCTATTTAAAAGGGATATAGAAATTAGACTGATGTTATATGTTGTGTTAAAGGACTTTCTAAACAGTTTGGAAGGATAGGGGAAAGGAGAGGAGTATTTAACTGTGTGCTAAAACTATACCTTAAACAAGGCAGGCATGGGAAGGAGTGTTGAAATCTGACTATTCCATGCAGATATATTTTCAAACACTTCAAGGAAAGTAAAAAAAAAAAAAAAAGTCATTTTTTGCTATATAAGTCTTCAATGTTAACATATTTTCCCAAAAAAAAAAAAAAAAATCTTGTCTTGGTAACCGGATTCTTTGTTTTGTGTTTTACTAATAGGCTCTGAATGTACAATGAAAAATGAGTTAACATAATTTCTCAAGTTTACCATTTTGCTTACAGGCCAAGAAGATCTATATTTGATAAGAAATATGTCATTTATACATTTTAAAAAATCAGGAGAACACTTTTACTCAGCTGTAGAGAAACTACATTGCTGGTAAGGCATGGATTGAAAGAGCACTCTAATGCAATGCTAGAAGAGTGGGTAAATTATTTTCTGAAGACTATTCCTTAAGGAAACCTTGGAATATTTGGATTTTTGCACTGTTTAAGCTTTTGAGTTTGTCTCTAATGCTTTGCTCATCGGTCTTACCTGCAAACGGATGCCTTTCTTCTGTAGATAATTTCCTCCGTTTGGAAGGCTAGAATATTGTTTCTGGCACATTCAATTGAGGAAAAAGCTTATCTGTAGTTCATTTCATTTTCTTCTTCCAGGCTAAGGGATTTAAACCCTTGAAAAGATGGAGTTTTCTCTTTTCTTGTTCACTTTGATTGTGATGCGCTGCTGATAGTAACTCCTGTGAAAAAAGATCGTTTCATTGACACAGCTGGAATAACCCGTGATGAATGAGCACCTGTTCACCTTTGCCCTCTCAGTCCCAGAAATACTAATTGCATTTCTGTCCCAGATCCACGGAGTCCAAATAAAGTGCTTTTCTTTAATTTAGTTTCCATGTCAGTTTATGTCTCCTATTTAATTTCTAAGGAAAGAATCATTTTGAATGGCAAGTCTTTAGGTGGCAAAACACACAGCAGGAAAAGTCACTCTATTGATTCTGGTACTCTATTTTAATCAGAATCAAGTCCTACATAAGGAATTTTCTGTGTACACAACACATCCAATTATAAAATAGCAATATTCAAATGAGATTCTACTGTGCATTGAACAGTGTTGAACATGCTCTGTTAAAAGTTTTCCATATAAACAGTCAGGACTGATCAGTAGTGAGCAACGGCCATAGGAACAATGAGGAAGTGGTTGCTGGGTCATTTGTTCTTTGTAGCTTTGTTCTTATTTTTTTAGCTTGTCTTCAAGGGAATTGTAGGCCCTTCTTTCCTACCACTTGCCTTCAATCTTATTAAACTTAATATTGTCTGTGTTAATAATGAACATACTGATTTTTACCAGGACAAGGACTTATACAGAACCTCACTTCATAGAGTCTCAGTTTTAATAGTGAAATACCCACTGCTATTTGCTAGACAAGTTTTTCTCATCCATTTAATACCACCTTGTAGTGGTGTAGCTAGAATACACTGTTGATCTTAAAAAAATGACTTTTGTATGAACCATGTCAAAAGCCTTATTGAAGTGAACAATTCTAATATATACAACCTGTAGAAGAAAACTAAATGGTTTTGTCAAAAAATGCTATCAAACCAATTTGACTGTTAACAATTTCCTCATATTACATTACATTCTTACAAACACATTTCCTGTAAAAAGGAAATACATCCTCAGCCACATGCACTAAAAATAGAAATTGAGGAGACTGGCTTACAATTCTTCAGCCCTTTTTTCATTCCACCAAGAGATAGCTTTTCTCCCACCACCACTCTTCAAATTATGAGACTGATTTTCCTTCTCTTTTCATATATTTCTACCTCCTACCTACTTGTCCACGTCCAGCAAACTCAGGCAGGAAAACAGATTTTCCTCCACAAAAGATGGCATGCAGTTAAGAGCACAGTGTGATCTGATTACACGAGTCTCATATACATGAAATAAAATGACACTTGAAAAATTCTACTTTACTTTAAGTTCTCAGAAATTAATTGGATGCCTCCCTTTGATTTCAACAGTATCCATTCCAAACTTTTAGACTCCTAATGTCACTGCTATTGATCAGGTTCAATATATTGGAATCGTGATATTCAAAATCCAGAGCCACTACTCTTTAAGTCCATCCTGTGGAAAGTTAGGATATTTCCTTCCTTTAACTGCAACCATACAGAGACAGTATGAGAATAATTTTCTTAGCTCTTCCACTTTGAATCTAAATAGAGATTCTGTAAAATGAAAGTGGTTCTGAAAAGTGTGAAAGGAAATACTATTAGTTCTAATTGCTTTAAGCATAGAAAACTGGATGAAAAATTCTCTAAAATGCCTCCAATGGCTGTTACATTTCACTGCCTGACATTTACATGTAATCAAAGTGTCAAGAGGTTTCACTGTTTATAGCTCAAATTATGTTGTAAAAAAGGAGAATCAACAGTGCATTTAAAAACAAGTAAATTACCTTCAGCATTAGGGAGAAAGGTGTTAGAGGTATGTTAATCACACAGCATTTTATTTCTTTAACAATTTACCTGCATGAGTATCCTCAGATGTGATAGACAAAAAGAGAATCTCCGATGAGTGTATTTCTACATGGATCACCTCCAGGAGAAAATGGTAGTATCTACTCATATTCTGTAGACATAAAACTTAGATCTCTTAATACTAAGATCATATATACTTTGTATTGAGCATTTATTTCCTAAAAAAATACTCTTTTTTTTGGGGGGGGAGAGGGGAAATGGGTAGTGATTTTTCCATACACACCACATCCCATGTTTCTGTAGGCACCATTTATGTCTGCCCAAAATCTGCCCACTGCACCTCAGAGCTTTTTAAGTCCTGATCCCAAACACTTTTGTTTGATGACTTATGACACATTGCAATGAGGCTTTAGAATGCTTTAGAAGCATAACCATTACACAGTCACTCATCCGTTGAAGTATTCAGGGAGTACTGTAACAAGTTTACACTAGAGATCAGTCCAAGGAGTTGAAAGCCTGTTGGGCCTCTTGTTACAGGAAGAATGTTGAGTTGATCAGCATGTGCAGAGAAGAGTAACAAAGCTGGTGAAGAGACTAGAAAGCAAGAATGATGAGGAGCAGCTGAGAGAACTGGGGCCGTTTAGTCTTGAGAAAAAGAAAAGAGGAGGACACTTCGCTGCAATGGAGTGGTACAGTTCCGGTGTCTGCAGGTATTTGGGAAATGTGTGTATCTGGCAATAAGGGACTTGGGTTTGTGAAGGGACTCAGCTGATCAGGTTGGCAGCTGGACTGGTGGTCTTCAGGGTCTTTTCTAACTTGGATGATTCTTTGTTTACCAGTCTTCAGCTCCATTGGGAAGCATACCCAAGTGACCAGTAGCACTGAACTTCTAGAAAATCTTGCAGGTGATACTGTTTCTAAAAACATGAAGGAAATGAACATAAAAAAAAATACCTGACGAGGGCTGCTCCAAAAGTAATGCTTCCTATTTTGTTATGTTCGCTCACAACATGAGAGGCGCATGTTGGTAGTATGGCAGTAGAGGATGAATCTTCCCACCAATATCTCATTACATTTTGTGGCTGTGTGATGGATGGCAGCAGATGGGCAATCTGACAGAAAGGTGTCTGACATGGAAATGCATCTGGAACAAAAGTGCAGAACTGAGTTCATCCTTGCAGAAAAAATGGCACCCACTGACATTCATCAGTGCTTCCTGAATGACCAAACAGTGGATGTGAGCACAGTGAGGCAGAGTGGTGTAACAGTGACAGTGGGTCACCGCCCCTGGTGGATGTTTTTACCAGTGCGGCCTGCAGACTCCTGTTCATTACTGGTGAAAAAACATAGCTGATAGTGGTGACTGTGTTGAAAAATAGTCTTTTGTAGCTGATAATTTGCTCTATCAAATAATGTAATTGTGCTCTTTGTATCTGTTGTAGTTTCCATGGAAATAAATAACAGGCATTATTTTCAGTGCAAACTACATAACAAAAATTGCGTTACAATGGTACTGCCAGAAAGAAATGCATGATCGCTGAGATGTGTATTTTCTTCATGGTGCACTGAACCTTCTCATAGTTACCTTATGATTAGGCAGACACAACACATTTCATGCCAAAGGTTCAGAGGTACAATTAACAGACACTTGCAAATTTTCTTCTTTATTGAGAACTGACTTGGATATTTTTACAATGCTTATCTGCTCCGTTGTATGTAATTTCTGAAGTAAAACAGGAGAAAATGAGACATTATCTGCATCTAATGTGCTTTGATTCATTTCAGCTTTGAATTAGAATTCTGTTGTGAAATTAGACAAGTATTGTCTTTCTCTCAGTTCTTTCACAAGTACTTGATCCCAGTGTAAGCTCTCATCCAGAGTCATACATCTCTGTCTGCAGAAAAGTAAAGCCCATTTCTTCCCCGCTAGTGTCAGCCTCTTTAAAAGAACTGCTCTGAAACTAAAAATTTCTATTTTACAAATAAATGAATAAAATGTAAAAGATAAAAGAAAAATGTCTTGGAGTATTTCTGCCAGCTACTATAATCAAGAAACACCGTGACTGTTCACTACTTTGGCCCTTACTATTAAATGCCTGAATGGTGGAGGTCTCGAACTTAAATCACCAACATGTTTCTCTCTATGTGGAAGGCATAGTCAGGATATCTAAGAGAATGGCTACCAGTCTGCAAAGGAGAACCTGCTACTTGGATCTATCTCTCCTAATCCAAGACAACACAGTTTCTGCAAACTCTCTGTTGCTAATTAGGTTTTACAATTTCTCAACTTTCTGATGAACTTTGCCATGGCATCCATGCATTAGCACACTCACATTTAGAAACAGCTTATGCAGCAAAACTCAGTGAGCAGAAGAATGAGTAGATACAATCATCCATCATGTTAATTTAGTTGTCTGGAGTGGCTTTTCCCCGTTCCTAAACAGATAAGAGCCTTTGCTTTTCTTAGATCTTCTTTTGCTGCAGTTTATATCAGTCATTCCAGACTCTCTCTAAAGACTGAGGGAAATAATTATTGCCCCAAAATTATCATCTAAGCATCAGAAAAATACTTCCAGCCTGGGGACTGTCATGAAGGCGCATTCCATCAGTAAGGGGCCAACCTGCGCACCATGCAGACAATTGACATGCTCCTGGCACACATGTATCTTACCTATCATGATAAAACAAACAGTCTCTCTGCTTTGCTGTACTTCCTGAGTATACGTATCAAACCTTGTCTCTCCTTGAGAACAACCTTGAAAATCCAGAGGACAAGACATGCTATTTATTCTTTTACGTCTGAAATGCTTTACAGCAGAAAAGCATGTGATAGCAATGCGCCTGCCAGATGGGTAATACATTCAGAGTATGCTGGAGAGCGTACTCTCTAGTGTTGAAAAAAGTGTGCTAATGGTACTCCAAGAATGCCGCTGCAACTGCTGCTGCAACTGAGGCTGGTGTATTTTATGTATCTGGAGTCTCATTTGTTATACAGTAATGAAGTAACATTTAACAAGGAACAAAGCAGAGCTTGCTGTGACCTACTACATGTTAGAATGCAACGAACACACAATCAAAACGCAGAGAATCTCACCAGAACTAAAATCTATTATGATTCAGAAGGGAGTGGCTTATTTCAGCTTTCAACACTGCAGAAAGAAACAGAATTTTATTCACTGATTACCACACACAGTCCACTTTTTTGCTGCTATTAAGTTGTCCTTTCCCATTGTTGTCATTATGAGCTGCTCCTAATGCTCAGAAAAAAAAGAAATATATATATTTATATATAGTTTTAGAGGTTAGTTATTTTTAAAAGAGTTAATTTTGATCATTTTGCTGTTACATAGCTATAATCATGGAAGTTGTTATTCCTTCCTATTGAGATTACCATCATAAAGGCAGATACCACTCCATTGCCAGGTATCCATTGCCAGGAGTGAGTAGCAGGCACGTAGGGTACCTCCCAAATGACAGATATATTAGACTAGAAATATTAACCTGCTGGAGTCATCTCACCATGTCAAAATCCCTGACTCTAATCTCTGGCAGCAAAGAGAGTGAATGACAATTCACTCTGGCAATTGGAATGTCAGTATCAGAGGGGAGGGAGCAAGGGTAAGGCAGAATCCTTTGATTCAGTGCCAAGATATTCACATGAACTTCACTCAGTGTGATTAAGAGAAAAAATACGACTCCTGAGAACCCCTTTCCAGGGCTGTTTCAGAAAGAATGGCAATTTATGATGTGAATTATTGTATGTTTACTCTTCTGACTGCCCCTTTATAGACTAAAGCCCAGGTGACATTTTCTGACTTCCTATACTTCTCTTTGTGGCTCCCAGAAGGTTTTAAGGAACAGATCTAATACCAGTGGGTTTAACCCAGGCACTCAATATCTGCAATCAATCTGAGCTCTTAATACATGGAGCAAAACATGAACACAGGTCATAAAATGCTGACTTCTGCATCCTTCTTGTTCTCTCAATCCACAGAGTTTTGTCTTTTCTATACCTGCGATCATTTCCAGTGCATTTGTAAGGATGGTTACTGTTAGATAGCATGCATATGTCAGTTGACTTGTGTATCATCAGTTGTTTCTCATAGTCGTCTGTCCTAATAAACTCCTGCCTGAAGTAAAAATAAGGTGAGAGAGTAGAAAGATACAGACCTGAAGAAAATACTGCAAATATTCCCACATTCTCTGATTGCTTCTTCCTACAGCCTCATTTTGGATATGTTTGCTGGCTATTTTATTTCAGTTCTTCTCACAATTCAGAGTACCTAAATGTTCCCAGGAAAATTGCAGCTTTCAGAATGCTTTGCTTTGAGCAAAGATTCAAACTGTCTTTCAAAAAGAACAATACATACAGTCAATAAACTAGTCTGTGAGAATTGTGTGGCCAGTATTTATAAGGAGAAGAAAAGATCACAGTTTAAAGTTCCAAAAAAAAAAAAAAAAATACCAGAAGGTAAACAAAAGAAGGTAAGACTAACGTCCACTCCTTTAAGTCATTGGTTTCACTGGAGCACCAGGGCTCACTAATGGTTCTGGGATCCACAAAAGGTCTTTAAACCATTCACAGCTGAGGATCCTGTATGAGCACAGAAAGAGGGTGGGAAGCATGATATTCTGTTGCTGGGTTACACAGATGGCACTGAACTTGAAATAAGGTAGAGAAGCTAAGGCTAACACAGACTGACTTGTCCTAGAAAGTACACAGGGTAGGCATTAACACACAAGTACTGCCACTATGAACCTTTCAAGCCTGCTCTCTAAATAGGGAGACTTGGACCTAGATGTCTCCACTCTACAACTGTTACTATCTAACACATTTACAAAGATCACATGGGAAACCTTTGCCCAAATATATTACTCCTACTGGGTAATAGTGACAATCTAACTTCTGGAAGGCTGCAAATATTGAATCATTGTTTTGTAGCAGAGATTAATTCCAATAAAACACAGATGATTGATTTTCCTAATCCTTTTGTATCATGCTGCATAATTTCACGTTGGGTTTTATCTCAACTTATTAAATGAGGCTTGGTAGAAGTAAGCAAACAAATATGGGAATTAAGTAATTGTCAGTTTACTGCTGCAAATGAGCACTGAGGGGAAATGAGACTTACCTATGAACTGTTAATAAATGGATAATTTATTCAGGAGAGTTCTCAGATAGACGCCACTGCATTTACACACAATGCAAGATTCAGTGCTGTAAATTAAAGTTGTCTGAAGCAGCAATTCAATTAGAACCCCATCTTTCAGTCCCTAGATCTGGAGAGTCACTCAGTCAGGTTCTGCCCCCTTACAATTGCTTTTGCAACAAAGGAATGATGGCCAATTGTACCCGATCTGTCTCTATTCCCCTCAGCAGTTATTAAACTACAGATTAACCTGAGCTGGAGCAAAACTCTTCATCATCTGAAGCACAGCATCTGTTGCTGGCAAACTCCTTTTGTAACTCCAGGAAAATTTCTTTTGAATTTTGATTTGTAATTAGCAGTTTTATTCTGCTGCACTATCCATTGCAAGAAAATGAACAAAATCTTTCTTCATAATATGCCTCCCTTGACAATAAATGGTGAAGAGAAATGGAAGAGTATTGGTCTCTGCAACACAAAATATGTGCTGTGCTGGTGCAGGTGAATGCCATAGATTCCTATTTAAATTCCTGGGCTTCCTTCATTAGAATGAAAACAATTCAAATTTGCAAAATTCAAAAAGCCCAAAGAGAATAATGATGGCTTCCTTCTTGCTTAATCCTTTCAAAACACTCAAGTGTGCTGCCCTTGAGGGCATTCCCATATGGAGGAAGAACTGGTTATGTCATGGTGTTAACACGAGTGAGTCTGATCAAGTATTTTTTAAGGATGAGAACTGAAGACTGTTTCACAAAAAAACACATCTTAGCCAAACTTAAATACTTTGAGGACAATTAAAGTGCTTATTTTTTGAGTTTGTTTTTCCCTTACGTCTACCTTCTGAAAGGTAATAAAAATCCTTTATCAGTACTTACATAAGTACCACTCTGCATTCAGAGCTTTCAAATTAACTTAGGGAAGAGAAGAGAGAATAAATGACAGCTATAGAAAATCTGTTTCTATTTTGTTAGGATGGTAGACTCTAGAAGCAGTTCTTGTGAATAACCAGGAGTAAGACCTATTTTGTATCAGTACTCTCTTTCCCATCAGGAACACACCCAGAGGAATTTCTGCAAGAAAAACTGTAAGACTAGAGAGACTAGATTTCTAGAGAGAGTCCAGCGGAGGGCACAAAGATGATTGAGGGCCTAGAGCATCCTTATGAGGAAATGTTGAGACACCTGAGTATATTCAGCCTGGAGATGAGAAGACTGAGAGGGGATCTTATCAAAGCTTGTAAATATCTAATGATGGGAGACAAATGGATGGCTCTTTTTGGTGGTTCCCAGTGACAGGGCAAGGGCCAATGTGCAAAAAACTGCAACACAGGAAGTTCCACACAGACAGAAAGAAGAACTTCTTTACTGTGAGGGTAAGAGAGTACTGGAACAGGCTGCCCAGAGAGGCTGTGGAGTTTCCTTCTCTGGAGATATTCAAGACCCATGTGGATGCTTTCCTGTATGACCTACTGTAGGGAACCTGCTTTAGCGAGGGATTGGACTCAATGATCTCCAGAGGTCTCTTCCAACCCCTACAGTTTTGTGATTCTGTGAAGACAGAGATTTTTGGTCTTGGAAATCTGGGAAGGTCCCAGTCGACAGAAAGCTAAGAAATGTCACAGAGAGATATTTTGAGAGATACCAACCAGGTACTCTCCTAAGATTTAAGGCCATTCTCTGGAAAAACAAGGAAGTCATACTTACCCATCTCTTCCTCATTTCCAAGGGAATTTTGTTACACAAAAATCATCAAATCCATAATGAAACCAAGCTGCCTTGTGTATTTTCATAGGCAGTAACTACAGCTCTCCACGTATAGTAAAATCCCACCTGGTAAAATGGTAACCTCTACAGCACTTGGCTTAATGCGGCAATTTGCAGCTGCAGAGTTCTGGAGGAACAGTTTGGTAGGAAAAGTGTCTTTAGCCATAAATGTATTACATTAGGAACCTCTAGTAAGATTATAAAATCCTCTCAGCAGCAAAGATACATGTATATCTTGTCTAAATAAAATATTTTTTATATTAATTTACATGATGTTGGCACTTGTTCTTAATTGCATTACTTGGTCCAGGACTTAGGTAATTTTTCTCCCTCATATGAACACATGATAATAATGGATTTCTTGCACTAATTTTTTTATGTCATTCTTTATATGTTAGTATACGGTTGCATAAATAATTGCATAAGAAAAATCATGTCATTTTAGAATGTTTGGCCTTTTTAGAAATAATGAGAAAATAAATTCTGGTTGCCATATCTCTAAGACTCAGATTAGCCAATTAAAGAACGGAGCCATTTGAAAATAAAGAAAGAAATAAAATTAGACAGGTTGTTGGGTGCAGCTATCTTTACCGTCCTATTTCACTGATCTTACTGTTGTGGTTTTCTCTGCCTTCTCCACTCCTCTCTGGAAAAAGCAGACTGAGAGTTAACTTACAGTTTCTTTCTGCTTTCTTTGACTTCTGTTTTGGTGGGTTTAGTTTTTCTAGAAAATTTACTTCCATAAAGAAAGCTCCATGCCACCCTCTCATGCACGCCAATGGGAGTTTGATATTAGCCCTTCTCTATAATGCACATTTTGGGCTTTTTCTGTGTGAATACAAGGAACTGGGATTCTTAGTGTCCTATTTATTCTTCAGTTTCTCAAACTTTCTCAGCCCACAAATTCTCCTCTTTCTTCTTTCTTCTTTCTAAATGAAGCACACTATATTTTTTTAAATTTTGAAACACTGAGACCGGGTACTGTGATTATTTCTGAATAAAATTTCCTTCTCCGGCCAAACTAACAAAGGGAAATTTTAAGATATGATTTTCATTGCAAAGATGGGAAATCCAAAGCAATTATCATTCTAGAACCTCAGAAGTCTGACTTCAAGGGATACTGATTTGGTTCATTTTCACCAATTGTAATTTGTAGCCAAATTCTTATGGTGTTCTATGCATGTATACAATATTACACAACAGAATGTGAGTAGCATGAAATTCTCAGATTTGAACCACAATTTGATAAATACTCACATATCCTTAAAGCATCGTTCAAATCCATTATTTTTTTTTTCCAGACAAATTACTCACTTTCATGTAGCTAATCATGTGTGACAGCACGTGTGAGATTATAAACTGATTTTGTCACTTTGATTTCAGTGTAAGTATGCTTTCAGCCACCTATGGAGTTACCAGAGACATAAGCGAATTGTATCCCAACAGAAGGATATTGAAAACCACATACCCCCTGTTAGATTGGTTCTACAATTTTAAATAGATAGTAGAAATATAATGTACAGAGCTACCACTATACAGAGGCAATTGATCCTGATTCCACAATTGATTGTGGAAAATAATCAGAGCTAATACACTGCAACTCAGTTCAGGGCAAGGGGCTTTTATGTGTTTGGGAATACTACTGTTTTGAAATGCAATGTGTAATTCAGCGGGTATTGGATGCTGACTAAAACTTGAAATAAAATGGAAATAAGGAAAATAGCCGAAGAAGAGGATAAAAAGTTATATAGACAGAAGATACAAACTATGCTGTGTTAAATACTTCACAGAGGTATTCACCACCTAGCCTGATATGGTTAGTTGTTTCACTAACTGTGCAAGTCTTCAGAGTAACACTATTATTCACATTTAATTTGACGATATTCAAATTTTCACAATTTATTTCCTTTACACCCAATAAAGCTGAGCACTCAGAATTAGAAGCTGACTACAGAGATGCCCTCTTTTTTATAATATTTTCCTTATGTTTTACTTTTTGAACATTTTTTACCTTTGTGGAAATGTCAGCAGAAAGAACGAAGACTTGTTTTTGGTTTTTTTTACAAACTTCGTAATACAAAAATTATATTATTATTTTTATTCATTTTAATATAATTTACTGTAATTATTTACAGTTAATAAAAGAAGTTTGCAGCTCAACTGCAGTAACAGTGTTGACACGATAATACTATTACAACTTTTACCAAAAGTAGGTTTAAGAAAAGTAATTTGTGTTCCATTAGGAATTATATTGCAGCTATTGCCATTTTATATGCAACTCTTATCAATCTGTAAAGTAGGTAAAACAACACATTAAATGCATTTTTAATCTCCAGAGTTGCATCAGTGATACATCTGAACAGACCTGTTTTGTCTCTGTTATGCTTTCACAATGCATTATTGAAGGACCTGCACAACATGTTGACAATAAAGAATACAATTTCAATTCTTGTCTATGCATCTTAGAATTCTTTCCCTGTGTTTATTTAATCCCAAATCAATTCAATGCTCTGTTTAAGGACATCAAGATAGATGGGTGTTAGGCGGTACTCTCCAGCTGTGTTCTTCTGCCAGTGTTAGGAATAGCGCTACTGAGGATCTCCCAGCGATACTAGAAAGTATACATCTATTCCCTACTAACCATGCAACTGAGTCAGACATAAGAAAAAAAGAAACTGGATTTGCTGGATTAGCTCAAGCTGTATAAATCAGGCCCTGACCTGATCGTCTCCCCTATCTCTAATGAACAATACACATCTAATTCCTTTTTCTCCACTTATCCATGTTTTATTTTTTTTATTACTAGGTAATTTTGGTTTTACAAGTGACCACTGATACAATCAACTGGGTGCTGATGTCCTTGCTATGTCCATCCCCATAAAAGTTCCTAGCACTCTCCTTCATTTTCCTGTGAAGTCTGGATGTTACTAACATCATCCCCTCTTATCACCAATGAAATCTAGTCATGCCTGCAAATGCTGTCTCTCTACAACCTTTTTCGTCTGCTTATACTTTCATTTTGTCACAGCCTTCAATGTTTTGTCTCATTTTTTTCAGTCTTAAGGAAACCTAGTTACTATGTAAAAAACTTCACCATCTTAGCCATGCTTGTTCTTAGGCAAGATGAGAAATCATTTTTTCCTTCTATCTCAGTTTAAGAGGCTATCAATGGTCATCTTCTCTTGTATTTAATTTGAATACAATCAGTCTTCCTCCAGACTTACACCTATAAAGCGCAGTAAGTTTTTTCTCTCTCCATTATAATCTTTAAGGACTTAAATAAGAACCTGTCTGCTAGGTAGCTTTGACAATGCTGTATGAAGTCTCTTCTACTGGTGGGAGGTCAAGAGAAGACAGTCTATAATGCTGGATTCAATTGTTCTGTTCCAGTCAGCACAGAAGGCTGTTCATCAAAGTCATCTCCAAAGTCAAGAGGACAAAACCAGACAGGCAAGGTGAAACTGAAGATTTAGTTCTTACCCACTGTGTTCTTGACTCTTATGGTGGTGCAGGAAATGGATTATTAAGTCAAGCACAAGAGAATTCAAGATTTCATCCATTTAAGTTTGGAAATACTGACAAAATTCTACTTGTAGTACTACGAACAGTGGGGCTAGCTAAAAGCATCTCCACAAAGACTTAGCAAAGTGTTTGAAAGTGTAAAGAGAGTTTGCATGATACATTTAAATAGTTTTCATGTCAAGATTTTAAAAGATATTGCAGCAATTGAGCCACCCTCTCCCTTTCAATGTGTTGCATCAGAGAGCCATTGAGGATCTCCAAGGAAGAAGACAGTAAAATTCCTCCAGGCAACCTGGTCCAATGCTTGATCACACCCTCACAGTAAAAAGAAGTGTTGCCTGATGTTCAGACAGAAATTTATGTGTTTTGGTTTGTATCCATTGCCTGTTGTCCTGTCACTAGGCATCACCAAAAACAGCCTGGCTTCCTCCTCTCTGCACTCTACCTTCAGCTAATCATATACATTAAAAAGATCCCCTACTGTGAGCCTTCTGTAGGATTAAGTCTTAGCACTCTCTGCTATTTTTACTATAACAGATACTCCTGTCCTTTTGCTGGGCTCTTTCCAGTACATCCATATCCTTCTTGTATCTGGGAGACCAGCACTGAACCCGGTAATCCAGATGTGTGTCCTCCCTAGTGCTGAGAAGAGAGATCTGCTGGCAACATTCCCTCCTAATGCAACCCAAGATTCCATTAGCCTTTTTTGGCACAATGGCACACTGCTGGCTCATCAGCAGGTACTGATGTTGGGGCTTGTTCATCTCCAGAGGCAGGACTTTGCAAGTTCCTTTTGTTGAACTTCATGAGATTCCTGTCAGCTCATTTCTCCAGCCTGCTGAGGTCCTTCTGTATGGAAGTTCAACCCATTGCTGTATCAGGCACATCTCCCAGTTTTGCGCCATCACCAAACTTCTGGAGGGAACGCTGTCATTAATGAAAATATTGAACAGGACTGTGTTTGATGGGAGGCTGTCCAGTCTAGGTCCTCCTCCCACGTCACTGAGAAGATAGAAGTAACATTTTCTTTCTTCCCTGCAGTCCTCAGGAATCAATCCTGATCACCATGATCTTTCAGTGATGACTGAGAGTAACCTTGTTATATCTTCATCCAGCTCCCTCAGCACTCCTGAATACGAGCTGTCAGCATCCATGGGCTTGCTTATGTCCAACTTGCTTAAGTATTCCTTCTTCCTCTTCTACCAGGGGTAAGACTTCCTTACTCCAGACTTTCCCTCGGTCTCTGCAACCTGTAATTCCTGAATGTCAGTTCTCCTAGAAAATTCTGAGGCAAAGAAAGTATTTGATAAGTTAGCCTTTCCACTATTTTGTCTTACAAGGGTCACTATCCCATTCAGTAGTGGGTCTAAATTTTCCCTGGTTTTCTTTTTGCCATTTACGTACCTACAGAAGTCTTACTACTGCCCTCCATGTCCTTTGTCTGATTCAACTCCAGATGGGGTTGCCTTTCCTAGACACATCTCTATATGCTTACAAAATATCTCTATTCCACCCACATTACTCATTCCTGTTTTCAGCTTCTGTATACTTATTTTTATGTTTGAATGTCGCCAGGAACTATTTCTTCATCTATGCTAGCAGCCTGGCATCTTCCCTTGACTTCCTGTTGATTGGAGTGTTCTACAGTTTGGGGGAGGTAATCCTTAAATATCAGCCAACTCTTTTGGACTCCTCTTCCTTCCATGTTCCTGGGACTCTTTTAACCAGGTCCCTAGAGAGGCCAAAGTCTGCTCTCCTGAAGTCCAGGTTTGTAATTTTGCTTTATGCCTTTCTCACTCCTTTTAGGACTCATTAGTATACCAGCTCATGGTCAGTTTAGCCAGACATTACATTAACCAGCCATTTTTCATTTGTAAGTAAGAGGTCCAGCAGAGGACATCTCATTATTGGCTCCTCTGTCACCTGTGTCAGAGAGTTAGCAATCCACATGGATTGCTTTTCAGCAGATTTTTGCATGGCTCAAGACCCCCATGAGTATGAGGGCCTGTGAACATTAGGTTACTTCTAGATATCTGTAGAACACCTCATCTGCTTTTTCTTCCTGATCCAGTGACCTATAGCACACACCTACAACACCGTCACCCACATTGGTCTGCTCTTTAATTCTTACTAGTAAACTGTTGGCTTGTCACCCAGCCCAGGCAGGGCTCCATTTATTACGTCACGTAAAGGGTAACTTCACCTCCCAGTATTCCCAGTCTGTCCTTCCTAAAAATCCTATGCTCATTTACTGCAGCACTCAAAGACTGCATACAGACATGTAATTCTTTGTTTTATCACCATGCTGAATTATACATGCACTTCAGAGAGGCATGTCAGTGTGCTGATTTCCCAGAAAGAGCTTCTGGATATTTTGGGAGTATCACTATAGGAATGCCTTAGAAGCACTTACACACATGAAAGCACTTGAGGTGACCCTGTCTAAGCCCTGTTTTGTTGGTTATATGTTCCTTTTTGTTCATATAACCACAGGCTCTTTGCTTTGTCAGCGTTATAACTCCCCTACAGGGCTGCTGTTAATTCTCTCCCTCTCCCATTGTTCCTCATTTAAAGTCGTTCTTACCAGGTCAGTGATCCTGCTGGCGAAGATGCTTTATTTTCCACCTAATGAGGTGTATCCCAGTCCTCCCAAGCAGACATCAATCCTCATAGCGTGTCTCATGGTCATAGAAGCAAAAAACATGTTGCTAATGCCACCTGTGAAACTGGATATTGAATTGAGAAGTTGAAGTGCAGTTTAAGGTTAAAATGCTTGCTTCTCAACATCACAGCTAAGGGTTAATATGAGGTTCATTGTCATTTATTTTTTTCAGCCCATTTACTAACAGCGTGAAGAAGACACCAAGATGCTGGTTAGTCCCAAACTCTTGATTATTCCCATTTTCATAGACTAAAAGGTCGTTTTCAGGGAAAGCTTTCTAGAGGATAGACATGACATTTCTTTTGCGACCATGAAGACCTCAAAACCCAGTTTATATTCTGTTAAACATCCTGATTCCTAAACATTCTCTGCTTTCATTTGTATAATTATCTTTCCTTCTGTATTTATAGATGACACACACTGTCTATTTTATTGGCTCATTTAGAGAAGAAGCATCCATCTCCTGGATACTGAACAAGATTTGCTGTTTAACTTACGGGTTTTCCTTCAACAATTTGCTACTGTTTCCTGTGTATGGTGCCATCTATTTCCTAGAAAGCTCCTAAAAGCCAAATATCAGCAGTTGCTGACACATCACATCACATGGGTATTCACAGTTGATATTATAATGAGTTTTCCTTAAAAGAAAATAAAGTAATTAAGTTTGATCAATTGCACTTTGTTTAATCACTTTTTTTCTCAAAGAACTAAAACCATGTTCTATTTTTATATATGCTGTTTATCAAACTAATATTAATGATCTAGCACATGAAAGAGAAAAAACAATCCCAGGAACACTGAGACTTTGCTTATAATGTTTTCTATTTCATGCAAATAAATGCAAAAGGCTGTTTCAAGATTTTGCTTTAGTTCAGTGTTCTGTGTGCATGGACTGAGCTGATTTAGCTAAGGAGTCATGGAGCGGTTATTGTTGAAAAAAGTCATACAGACAGGTATTAAATTCAACAAATCTTTTTTAAAGAAAGACTGTATGTTTAACAGATTTGTTTTGAATTATACAGTACAAATTCCACCTCTAAATATGGAAGCAATTTTTGTACAGAATTACCTGGAATCATTATCACCAATGGAATTTGGAGCAAAAACTGTGAGACTCTTCTTTCTCAAGCAACAAATGAAGTCAAAAATTGTCATTTAAACCATCATACAATGATCAGTCATCGGTATATCAGAGAGTAAGTTCCTCCAATATCTGTCAAAGAGCTATATTTTACAGTCTATGTTCACTTGAGAGCTGTTAAAGTAAATTACAACGCGTTATGGAATGACTTAATCAAGAAACAGTGACTGAAAGTAATGATTGATCATCACAATTACACCACAAATCCTATTTTTCTCTCAGAAATATTTGATGCAACACTCAGGGAAACAAAAGCAAAGCAGAAATGTGACATATGTCCAAAGCACATTAATTTTCCCTTTTGTCGATGTATAATCATTAGATCCTGAAGAGAGTATGCACAGCAAATTCTCCATTTAGATCAAATTGCACTTGTCCTGGTATAGGGACGTGATGTAATAATGTGAAATATAATGGAGATCTATTCCTCGCTTTCATTGTAAGAGGAAACATTAATAGACTAAACAAGGTAAAAGTCAAAAGCAGTGCCACTGCTTTCACCTAACAGGAAATTAGTGCCTGATGACTACTCATGAAACCAATGCTTCAATCTTTTTTTTCTCAAGGAACACAGGAGTTTAATAGAGAAAACCTGTCTGAGATGTACTGAGCAGTACGAACTATGTCCATCGGTCCTGCCTAGATAGCCCACTCACCCATCAGCCAGCTAACTCCCTACAAATGGACTGGGAGGGAGCATTTCTACAGGAGGAATCACATGCAAAGGCAGTAAGTTAATTTTGAAAGCTGGCTTCCCCTGTGAGTCATCACTTACTGGAATAGTGGGAATCAATGATACTATGCTGTGGCACTCCTATCACTCTATCACAGTAATGTGCTGATAAAAATCCCTATAGACCTAATAAAATTACAGAGTCCATCATAAAGTCAAAACAGTGGCTTCAGATACAGCTTTGCAAGCCTGTATACATTCCTGAATGTTTTGTGGTACTACTGTGCTGTATTTTTTTATGTCTGGTTTGAAGGTTTAATGGTGGAACATCACAACATGACACTATATGTACGACACTTCAGGCAGAGGTTTTCTGCTCAACAATAAATTTTCAATAAACAATCAGAGAAGAATTTTATTCCTACAGTTGACTTAATATATGCAAGTTCCTTCCTTCTAGACACAGAAGAAATCTATAAACTCATCTTAGAAAAATGCCCCAATTATAGAATTCACTTTTTCTCAAGTGTGCAAGACTCTTGGGAAAATAACTAGAATGTCTCTGAACTTTTACTTTATTTTGTAGAAGTTGATCTTGACTGTTTAAAGCAGTAACAAGGACTAACAAGGACTAACAGGCTAGTCATACACTGCGCTAAGTAACTGAGAAGCTTTCTGGCCTGTACATCTCAGGCCTAGTGTACATAGTGACACTTGCATATGGTGAGCCCTGACATCTCCACTGATAGCTTTGCCATTTTGTCACTTGTTCCTTCGCTGGTGAAAGATATATACTGAGTACAACAGATGGCTTCAGCTCACTTCTCCAGCCTCTTTTTTCACCTTGCATGTATTTTCCAAGTATTTTTCAGAATATCAATCCATTTTATGCAGAAAGCTGCTTCCATCTCCATTTCCTTCTTAAACGGAGAGTAAAGAACACAGAGAAATCAGTGGCATGCTTGGATACTTAATACCTTGTGCTAATCCTTGTCCATAGCCTTTTCCAACTGCGATAGTGATAGGCCTTTACAGTAACACAGTGTGACAGCTGGCATTCAGAGCTCAGCATGTCCTGCCGAAGTCTGTAGCATGCTCAATATCTGAGGCTCCAGTCCTCCTTTGTCAGTATTTAGACCTGTTATCTCCAGCAAATTGGGAGGATGAAATTTAAACATCTGAAAATTGTTTTTTTTAATGAAGTGTGGTACTTTGAAAACCTCTGAGCTTTGCTCTCCTGCTGCTTTTATTAAAAATAATAATAATAATAATTTTAAAAAAATTGCAGCCTTTCCCTTTTGACTTCATTGGAAAAGCAGAACAAGCTGTATTGGTCTTACTTAATTTATTTCTTAGCTCCCCACAGAATGATCAGAAACACTAGGTAGTTGACAATGTTGGCTAAGGGTTCATTCAATTACTAAACTACGACAAGATGTGGTTTTGATGTTTCCATTGTTAAAATTTGGTTGAGATTACAATGAAAACCCGATTCATTTTGAGAAAATGTTTCATGATATGCCTAGCCTGCCTGTTTGGACAGAATTCTCTTGAGCTAACAACATACTTCTCCCCTGTATCAGTAACCAGTGGGAATACTCCCAATTCTCACAGCAGTGCTGCAGTAGACAAAACATAACTGTTAAATTAAAGTAAATTAACCTTTTAATATTGAATGCACTTGCTGATAGGTTTGTTATATATGCACTGTAATTATTGCACAGAAAGGGGCTGTTCACTCAGGTGGAATAATGCACAAGGATGAGTAGTTATCTGTTGTGTCTTCCTCCCTCTTCCTAAAGTTTTTCTTGCACAGAGATGTTTCCAGGCACCGGAAACCCTGATTTTAATTTTTAACTGTGCAGATACATGCTGTCAATTTTCATTGCTCCTGACAGACATAGGATTAAACATACGCATAAACATACGTAGGATTCCACTGCACCCAACATGGCAATAGCTGCTTAGGCCACAGCTCAGAGTTAAAGAAGTTTATACAATAAAATATATTTATATAACTTTTTTGTTTTATTTTCAATCTGATGAGAGCTATGCCAGAAAGTGTTGCTTTTTACCTAGAGCTACAGCCCACAGGTACCTTTGAGTAGACACATCCTGTTGAAGCCATGATGAAGCAAATGCTGGTCGCTACTGATTATTTTCATGAAACAAAATATCTGTTCCAGAAATAACTGAGGCTTTTGAGATTTTCAAAACCCCTGCTCTACAGCAAAGAACCAGGAAACCGTAGCTGACTGTCTCCTTGGGATCCTCAAGTCATCATAGGCTGACAGGCTGGAAACTGGAAGCCTGAGCACTCTACCTCTAAAATACAGCTCCAACTTATTATACGATTCCATAACTGATACCAACAGGGTACAGGCAGGCAACTTGGATATAACAAAAAACTCTAGGCAAGCTGTGCAAGAATGACCGAAGCCACATTTCAGCTGAGAGCTCAGCGAATACCAGGATCTTGTGTCATACGGGCACCTTTCAAATTGGTTGGACAGATAGTTCCCATCCTTGTAAAACAAAAACAGTAAATCCCTTTCCCTTAAGGAAACTTCTAGTGAAATTTAGCAAAAGTAATTAATCCAGTTGTTCTGTGCTGCGTCAGCCAGGCTTTCAAATATGTTTCAGAGCACCAAGGCATGCAAGCTCACAGCACAAATCACTAGTGCATGTAACTGTAGTGAAGAGAGATTTGATGAAGGATGGCAAAAATGAGAAAAAAAAAAAAAACAATTCAAGACTTGTATTCTAAACATAAGCAAAAAACATAAACACTAGAGAGTGCAGCTGAACAGGGGGTTGTGGGTACCAAATTCCAAATGCTGTGGCCAGTGCCAAAATAGGAAACTAACAGAGCTCCATCCATCTATAGCCTATGTCCTTTACTAAAGAATCAGATTTTTCATAGCCTATTCTTCCCATTAACTACAAGTACCAGGAATAAAGCTCCAACCTTCTTTTCCACCCATGCATACCTTTTTGTTTAGTGTCTGTTCTTTTCCCACTGTTCCTGGATTTTGGCTTGGATTTCACTGATTATTCCCCAGGGTTGTTGGTAGCATCCAGGGGCACCTCTGTGATACAGCCTTCTCCTTAAACTTTTGAACCAGGCACCAGATCAATCCCCGTATGTGTTCTCTCTTCAGACATCTGGCCTCAGGATCTCTGCAGTATCCCCAGCAAGATCTGCAGAGGAGTGAGTAGAAGCATAGTAGCACCTAAGTGCTCTGCCACTCAATGGATTCTGCTTGCTGTGATTGACCAGTAAAATAAGACGAGAGAAAATTCTTCGGAGATGAGCAAAGGCAACGTGCCCACTAAGATCAGAGAATAGTGCTATGTGTGACTGACCACAGCTGTTGCAAAGAGTTTATCTCAACACAAATGGGATGAGAAATTGACTTTTGTTTTAGATAAGCCACTCTGTAAGTTGGGTGGATCAGCTGACTTTTGTTACAGGTGAGGGGGTCAACTGGTGGTGCAGATGTTTCTCCCTGAGTTCATTAAAAGAGTGCGATGGTTCCCTTGACTTAGCTAGACAAAAGCTAGGGGAGTGAGTATATGGTTTAGCCCAATACAGAGTAAAAAAATAAGTAACTTGCAAAAGCATTTCAAAAAGAGCAATGGGCTTGAGCTGGCTTCAACCCATGCTTTCCTTTCAGGCAATTGGACATGCCCAGCCTTGTGGTGATGGATACACTGCAGTGTCTGTTAGTGGAGATCACAGTGGTATTGTAAGCGAACTGCATATTGCAATTGCTACATTTTGCCAAGTTCAGCTTATATTTCTTTTGTGTTTTCTGTATATTCTGTATCACTCTGTTTAATCAGAAATCCTATGTTAACATAAGGTATTTTCAGATAAGTACATTTGATATTAAACAATACACCCTCTACTCTTGGAATGTCCAAAAGAATCCAGTCAGAGTTTATTGAACTCGGACACTTACCTGCACCAAAACATATGTGCCCAATGACATTTCAGCAGCTTCTCTGTATTCCTGTTAAGCCTGTCCTCTGGGAGAAGACAGCTGCTTGCTGTTTCACAATGTTCATTGCTTTTCCTTCTTTCTTTCAGGGAAAAAGGAAACTCTTGTGTTTCTCAGCCTCAGAAACTAGCAAGTGAGAAATGTACTTAGTTAGAAATTAAGTAAAAGTGGAAGATTACATGGAAAGCTTTTACAAAGAATTAACTGCTTTGCGCTCATACAAACTGTGAAACTTTCTGTACTCCAAATTCTGATACTTTCAGCTTATGTTGTCTGATTGCTTGCACGGAGAATTATCCCAGAAGAATGACATTGCCCATATATTTTTAGCTGCTTAGATTGCATCTCTTTATTTTTATGTGCTTCGTATAATATACCTGAGAAAACTTTGCTTTTTGGGACTCTTCAAGATAATCTAATCTATAAATAACACATCCACGCAAAGAACATACTGGTCCATAACATTTTGCAAGTGATTTGGTCTAGAATGAGCTTGCTCTGATTTCTGAAGTGTTATTTTGTAATTTACTGGTTCACATCAGTCCTTTGTCCTGAAAAATTAAACTTCTCATTAACACACTGAATGAAGATGGAATGAGAGTATTACATCCATATGTGGTATACTCGTTTTTCTAAGTGATTGCCTTTACTGTCTGGTTTTACACAAAAGGTATCCTGCTGGGAAACAGGTGCTATAATTGAAATGAAAGCCTGGTATGTAAAATTTATTCTGAAGTATGCATTTAAAAAATTGTGTATAAAAGAGAGCAAATATTGCCACAGAATCTTCATACTAGCATTCTACATTCTAAACATTTTCTGTTGGTGAGAGAAATTTCTACTTCACAATTAAAAAAAAAACCACAACATATTATAAAGCATATCACAACTTATATGTTGCGAATTATGATTTCAGATCATGCAAGAAGGTGAAGAAAAAGGCAAAAACAGCTACATCGGAGTAGCATTTCCAAATCAGACCATTTACTGCAATGCTTAAGGCAAGAAATGAGGGAAGGAGGGCATCTGTGTGTTGAAATAAAAGTCACAGTGAAATTGCGTAAATGGATACTGTTTTTCTGCCAAATGGATATGCTCATCTTCAAAACATTAAAGATGAAGAGCAAAATTTCAAATGATCTTATTTTGATCAGCTATCAGCTATCAGCTATCAGCTAAGTATTATTGGTTAGTTTAGCAAGAATGTGAAAGACTAATAAGCTGAAGATCTGCATATCTCCATCTATTTAAATACTGAAACATACTTAAATAAATCAGATTTTCAGGGGACTAAAAGAACAGATTAGGGTTTTGTTTTTATTGTTTGTCAGCTCATTTTTCTCTTAAAAGTAGCTAAAAGGACTCACCCCTTCACTTACTCATTAAAAGTTTTGAAGGCTACCCAGGCTGAAGATTCTGAAGGTTCTGAGCTCTGTCGAAAAGATGTCCTTGATTTCCACACTGATCACAGAAAAAAACCATCATTAAAGAAAAAGTGAAATAAGTTAACTTTAGATGCTTCACTGTCGATCAAACAGCACCATCTTCTCATTAGTACAAATATTGAAACAATGACAGCATTGGTTTGGATAAAAATGAAATGAAATCAAGTATTACCATCACTTCATCCAGACTAGAACAGTTAATTAAAACAGTGCAGGGCAAGAAAGCCTGTGTTGTTCAGTTTTTAAATTTCTAGCCTTTATTTTGATTTATTTTATTCAGATTATAAAGAAAAAAAATGCAAATTAAACAATATTTGCCCCCAGATGAACTACTCTAGCTCTTCTGCTTCCAATCAACATCAAATTTAGCCATATGACAACCAAGAACTGATGAAGATAATTTTCTTCTATCAGGTATGAATAAGGATAATTTTCTGGCTCTGCATTGAATACAAACAAATCTATTTAAATGTTTATCATCTGTTTATTTATAACAAAAAGGGATGGAACATGAATCCCACAGAGACTTTTTCCACCCTAATAGCACTATTGCTTTATTGATTTTATAAAATGAGTTATAAATGTTGAAATATCTATGGTTCTGCAGGTTGAGGACTTAGACATATATTTCCTAGCTAAATTCAAGTGTCATCTTATGGTTTAGTACTGTCTTCAAAAAGCAGAGACTAAAACTGAAAATGAAATTAAAATAAGAGGTCTGAAAGATTCTGTACACTGAGTTACGTGGAAGATGTGTACAATCCATAGAACACCTCTGTGAGTGAATTAGGTTTCTTAAGACTGAGTTAATTATGTAACATGTGATGTTAGCAATTCATCAGAACATTGAATTGAATCTCTAAAGAAGTACAAGCACTAGTTTTAAGAAAGAAATTACCTAGAAGTTCCCATCACAAGCTCAAAGCAGCATCCTTCAGTGATTAATATAAATAAGTAAATAAATAAATACTAGTGAAAATAGAAAAGTCCACACAAAAGTTGTCTTTGTGGTATACAGAGCATGGCTGATCAGTTTCCTCTTTCTCACCTCCAGCAGCATCAGTAGCAAAAAAACACTGCTTGCTCTTCTGCTTCCCATCAACAACAAATTTAGCCATATGACAACCAAGAATTGATGAAGATAATTTTCTTCTATCAGGTATGAATAAGGATAATTTTCTGGCTCTGCATCAAATACAAACAAAATGTTATCTATTGCCACTTCTTCATGACAATTCAAAGCCTTAAATGAGCCAGCTGCAGAGGTACATTGAAAGCTGGTATTATTCTTCTGGCCTTTTCTGTGCAGCATGTGGATCACTCTGAAAGCCACCCCATACCTAAAAAGTTGTCTGAAGGCAGAGCTCAGTTTTAGCCAATGAGTGTGTACTTCTGTTTAGTTTTCCAATACTTATTGCCCTGAAAACGGAGAAAGAGAGAACGTTCTGTATTGCTTTCTGGTTTACTATGGAGTCCTACTACCTGAGTGCACAGGAGGTTACAGCTACCACATACTGCTGCTCAAAACAGCTTTGAACATCACCCCAGCATATGCCACATTTTTATGTGTTCTGAATATTTTCTGAAGTAGCACAAGATAAAACAGACTGATGACATGGGTGCAAGACTCAGGGCTTTGAATAATACAAGCAGAAAAAAAGCAACTGGAAACTTGATAAGTACGGTGATGTCAAGTGCAGAACTATACAAAACTTCTTCCATTCCACAAACATCCACCTTTGATGTTGTGGGCCAACATAATAAAACAGTAGGAATTACTTTTGGAGCAGCCCTTGCCCATTTAAATACATGTTTTAACAAAAGATACTGAGAGACATAAATCAATTGTTAAATCACTGAGATGTGGCATGAAAGCAACAGGATAGAGCACATCTATGTCAACAGGATTGAAGTTTATATGGATCTCTTCCACATTTAAATAATCCATATGATATTGATCTCATGAAGCTTTCTTCACATACAGATTAGAAATCATAAACAGCCACAAAGTGAGTGATCTGCTGAGTTTTTTTAAGAACACCATCCATTACCTAGATGAATTTTCTGTCCATGAATCCAGAGCTGGCTTGATACATCACAGGGAGAAGAAAAATAAATATTAGAAATCCTCAAAGGGCAAAAGAAAGAACCAGAGATGGAGATTAATTTTGAAACTTCAACTACAGACAGTAATTTTCAAAAGTGCCAGAGAAAAACTTCTCATCAAGGCACCAGCCACAAAGTGGAAGGAAATCTTAACAAATCCGGAAGACTGATTTGGTCAGTAATTCCTATTTTTTAAAGGGAAGGGTACAAAAGTCATGCTGCCCTGCTATATCTCAAACTGGACAGCCCCGACCTTAGGTATCTCCAAATCACTGTTGAAAATTCTGTTTGCAATTAAAGATCTCCGGTATTATTTTGAATAGTAAGGCAAGACTGTTTTCATATCTGCATCTTCTTTTCAGAAGGTATACACATTGAGCATCACTTCTAAGTGCAATCCAGTGCTCTTGGAAATATTTTTATTTTTATTCCTTGAAATGCGTATTTTTATGCTGCTCTTTGTAATACTTGTTTTTTACATTTCGATGCAGCTCAGTTATTTAAGAGTTTATATTTTCCTGACTTTCAAGAATGAGAGATGTTTTTTGGTAACCCAGTTACTGGGTGAAAAATTCTGCTGTCATTTATGTTACTACCAGTCCAGTATAATCATATAAAAGTCATTTTGGTGTCACTGAGTATTTAATAATGGTTGAATTTATCAGTTGTAACAGCAGTACTCCATGGTCCTGGGAGACTATTGAAAATAATAAAATAGTTGAAAGGGGGCAACATACTTTATAATTTTTGCACAGGTCATTTTCCACTGCCTGACATGTATTCAGTTCTTGTTGCACCTTTTTCCTTGGGTAGATCATGACTGCTAATTTAATAAACCAGCAGAAAATGTGAAAAATTAGGGTGGGCAGAAAGAAGGAGTGAAGCAGGAGGGTAGATATTCGGTTATGTCGTTATCAAAGGTCCAAAGATTACCTTTTTGGACTTTACTGGACAGTAATATTGTCTGAATATCTTATCTCTGAAAGCACAACAGAATGAAATTTGCTTTCCATTGTCAGCTACTAATATGAGGACACATGGAAAATTCTCACAAACTTTGACAGTTTGCGGTACTAGGACTTACCAAATGAGAAATAGAGTCTTTTTGACTGGCAGCCAGGATCTGGTCTTTCCTCTGCTCAGTTTCCAGTCAGGTTTTGAATTGGTGTGAACTTTGCAGCACCCATATAATTAACAGCAAGGAGGACTTCACCTAGCTACAGGTAGTGCAGAGACATACTTCATTTTGTTGACTTGCACGTGCTGTCTGGACATATATGCATATACGTATACATATATATAAATACTTGTATATAAAAAGATAGAGCATGAACTGTATATACTTTTGTTGGTATTAATAGAAATAGTTTAGATCGATTTTGCAAGAATCAGCACATGTAATTAAGGAAAAAGTCTATTCATTTTATCACTAAAATGACAGAATTTATATGAAGACCTAGGTTCTGATGGTTCTTTAACATCTAAGTGGACTTTTGGAATAAAATATACCAGGTAATCTTAAACTTCACAATACTAATTATTACTTTATTAGCATACTTCCATAGCTTTGTCTTCTGAGATTTGCCTGACATGGCTTCATGGGGCTTTGTGCAACCTGATCTAGTGGGAGGTATCCCTGCCCATAGTAGAGAGGTTGGAACTAGATGATCTCAAAGGTCCCTTCCAACCCAAACCATTCTGTAATTCTAAGAAAATAGGCTTTAACTTCAGATTACCTCTGCTCTTAATAAAGTCAATGAACTTCATTAAGAATGATGTTTGACAGATACAATGGCATTTTGGCCCAGATCTTGGTAGAAGAATTATTGAAACTGCCACTGTGCAAACAAGGAATGTGATTATGCCTCCCCTGCAGAAACTATGTATGGCATGTCCTGCCAGTTGTGCTGGGCTTTTCACGCAGCTGTGTTGCTGTTTCTCAGCATCTTCTTCCACTCCACAAGCCACTTGGACCTTCCCCCTTCCCTGTAGTAGTACCAATGGTTTCAGGAATTAGGTGGCCATGTACCACTGGCCTCCTTGCATGAAGCTGGTGCTCACAGCCTAGCATTTGAGGCTTGTTTGGAGTAGGCAAAGCATGGTGTAGGGACTGACTCAGTGTGGGGCACCTTTCCTGCAGAAACTGCAGCCTTGCTAACAGGTAGAAGCTGTTTGGGAAGCTGAGAACACTTGTCACGGCAATGAAGATGTGAAGCCATCTGTCATCTTGCCTCATACATCTGCTCCTCTTGCTATCAGAGCACGCCTCCACAGAATCATAGAATCTCCCTCTAGACCAGGTTGCTCACAGCCCCATCCAAGCCGGCCTTGAATGCTTCCAGGGAGGGGGCATCCACAGCTTCTCTGGGCAACCTGTTCCAGTGCCTCACCAGCCTTACAGGAGATAATTTCTCCTTAATATCTAGTCTATATCTACCCTCTTCCAGTTTAAAGCCATTTCCTCTCATGCTGTTGCTACATGCTCTTCTAGAATGTCCCTCCCCAACTTTCCTGTAGTCCCCCTTCAGGTGCCGGAAAGCCGTTTAGTAGATCCCCTGAAAGCCTTCTCTTCTCCAGTCTGAAGAGCCTCAGCTCTCTCAGCCTGTCCTCATAGGGGAGCTGCTCCGGCCCTCTGATCATCTTCAGATGCTCCAACAGCTCCATGTCCTTCTTGTGTTGGGCCGCCAGAACTGGATGCAGTACTCCAGGTGGGGTCTCACAAGAGCAGAATAGAGGGTCAGAATCATCTCCCTGTCCCTGCTGGTCACTCTTCTCTTGATGCAACCCAGGATACCACTGGCCTTCTTGGCTGCAAGCACACATTACCTGCTCATACTTAATCTGTCATCATTTTGTTGCAACACAAATTACAGAGAGATTAATTTGTTAGCACAAAAGTCTTCTGGTAGAAAAATCTCACAACTTTTACACTTGTGGTTAGAAATAGTGGCAATTGCTTGGGTGATTTTTCCCCCAACACCTCTCAGCAAAACACAATTCACAAAAGAAAGAAATGATATCAAGTATTTCAAACAGTCTTAACATTAAGAACATTTGGAGGAGAAGTACCTTTTAATTAATCTTTTAATGAGACTAGTCAAGCACTGACTAAAGGAAATAAAGAATGGAAAGGAAAAGGCAACAGATTAATTTGATATGCAGTTCACAGCTTGGTTCTAGGAATGGACTGTCATCTTTGCAATTCCAGAACTCTGATATGATCTAATAAAGGATGCTCCCCAAGCCCCAGACACTAGTAGTTTCTGACAGTTATTGTATTACTCACATTGGTCATTGAGAATTTCATTTATTTTTCTTTCTTTCTTTCTTTCTTTCTTGGAGATATCTGGAAATAATGAAAAAACAAGCCTCTGAAGAAAACAGAATAGTGTGACTTGCAATTTTCAGAATGATTGATTTACTGATTCTTTTCTTTGAGGAAGGTTGTTTCTTCTTGGGAAAAGTAAATTCACAACAGACAAATTATAAAATTAATGTATTATACAGCCTGCGTAAAGCATGTGTGTACTGAAATGACTAATGTCCTGTTAAGTGTTTGTTATCTTTTTCATAGTTCATTAACTCTTCTGCTGCAGCAGCAGCAGCACATGACACTGACATTGTGAGCAGTTCTGCATATACTCAGGCACAGATCCAGAGAGGGAGACTGGTGGCTGGAGAGCAGCTCAGTAAGAAGGGAATAGAAGTGCCGGTGATATCAGGCTAAACACAAGCCAGCAGTGTGCCTTAGCAGCCAAGAGGGTAATCCCTATTTTGGATGCATTAAATACAGCTTAGCCATTTGGTCAAAAGAGGGGATTCTCCTGCTATATTTAGCACTAGTGGGGCCTCTCCTTGAGTACTGTGTGCAGTTGTGGGCTGCACAATAGGTAAGAGATGTCAAGGTACTTGAAAATGTTCTGAGGATGACAGCAAATCTGATGGGATGTCTGGAAGCAGTGTCATGTGAGGAGAGGCCAACGACATATGTGTTGTCCAGTCTGGAGAAGGAGAGGCCAAGAGTGATCTCATTGCTCTCTATGACTTTCCGAAGAAGGGAAGTGGACAGAGAGGCAACAATCTCTTCTTCTCAGTAGCCGAGAACAGGACTCTTGAAACACCACAGAGGTGTTTCAACTGCACCAGGGGAAGCTCAAGTAGGACACTGGGAAACATTTATTTACTGAAAGTGTGGTCAAAAACTGGAACTAGCTTCCTAGAGAGCAGGTCGATGCCCAATATCTGTCAGTGGCCAAGGGGAATTTGGAGAATGTCCTTGATAACTTGCTTTAACTTTTAGTTAGCCCTGAAGTGCTCTGTCTGTTGGACTTCATGGTCTTTGAAGATCCCTTCCAAGTGAATTACTCCTATTCTATTCTATTCTGTTCTATTCTATTCTATTCTATTCTATTCTATTCTATTCTATTCTATTCTATTCTATTCTATTCTATTCTATTCTATTCTATTCTATTCTATTCTATCCTGTCCTATCCTATCCTACCCTATCCTATTCCATTCCGTTCCATTCTATTCAATTGTCTTTGTACAGCCTGTGCAAGAAGGATGATGAAGGTAGAGGATTTCTGATGTGCTGGGGAGGTCTAGAAACTTCATTCTTCAGGACTGAAGAAGTCAATGGATGGGATGGTAGCAAAAGTCACCTGTTATCTTTTAAAGTCCACTGTCTTTCTTTTGTTTATTTTCAAAATTTAATTTTAAACAGTGGGAACACTCTGATGGTTCTTCTCAGTCAGCTCCTTATCCTATTTATTTATATAGATCTACTGACTTGCTACAAAGGAGAAAAAGAAATAAAGGCAAAAGAACATACACCAGAGTTTGAGGTCTATTTGTATCTACAAAGTACAGTTGAATATTCATCAACCATTTTCCACTGAAAGTGTACTAGAATTCCATAGTTTATCTTATGTAATTAAAATAAAGAAGTCTGGTTCATAATTTCTTGAAAATGGCAGCAGTAAATTTGTGTCTCATTAAATCCTTGTCTAGCATCTGTCAAATGTCACCAAAGACAAATGAAACCGAGTTGACTGTCGTAAATGACCATGTAGAGCAGGTGGTCATGATCTGGAAGCCGTTGTCCACATGATTTATTTTACAGCCTGTGGGTACTGACCAAGAGCCAATACTGTGCAGAAATTACTAGTGACAACTCACTCTTTTCCCTTCTGTTATTTAAATTTTCACAGCTCTCTCAGGGCAGAGATGCCAATACAAAAACATTAGAGGAGTATTGTATCATCTTTTCTTATGACCTGTTATTCCAATTGATTGTGTAAAAACAAAATCTACACGCCTTTTCCTATCCAAAGATAAGCTGAATTATTGACGCTCTGTGTGAATCTGCCTGTGAGGGTGAGCATGAGCTGTAGACAAGCAAACTTTCATTCTTTGCTTTTTCTGCTACCTTATGAAGGGCAATATAGAAGAAACAACCATCCTTTTTTCTCCTCAGTTTCATGCAGCAGGACCAAATATGTGCTTGAAGTGTAGCATCTTCTCTAAAAGCTGATGCCACAAAGCAGAAGACATATCAGACTTCTATCTTTTTGCTTATAAGGACTTGACTCTTTAAGATGAAGAAGATATCTTCCTCCTGCAGTCCTGAACTCATTCCTGAAGGGTGAACTGCGAGTTCTTTCCTTCCAAAAGTAACCAGAAAAGTACCATGGAATCTGTTTCCCAATTGATCTGAGTTGCTGGTCCCATAGGATTTGGTTTAGCCTTCATCTTAGTATGACAGAATCATACTATTTTGCATTAAACAAACCTAAGCTGTTTTTTTAAGAAAAAACAAAAGGATCTGTTCTCCAACAGACCACACTTCAAATCAGATACAGTCTAGGTTCACTTTTTGTGTATAATTAATATAAAACTGTGATCTCTAACAATAAATCTATTAGAAATATAAGCCAAGATAAAAGGTATAATGTTCTGCCAGTGAACTGATGCAATCTTCTCAGCCAAATATTGCCTAGGAATAAATAATACTCTTAGAAATTATGCTTAAAATGTAGAAAGTGGCTACTCATCAAGAGTGGCTTTTAAGCTCTCAGATTTATTTCACTAGTGAAGGGTATTTTGAGTACCTTGAAATGTCAATCTGACATAAAACAATCATTTGCTCCTCTCTTCCCCATCAGCCACTCTGCAATAAGGCAAGGAAATGTCAGAGGACTAACTTTGCATCAGAACAGTTTTACTAGGGGGAAAAATGAAAATAATTGCCTGGATGGGATAATGATCATTTGGCAACATCTGACATGGGTACTCCAACAGCAGAGAATCCATCACAGCAGCTTCTGCTGAAGGGCACACAGCATGCTGGAGAGAAGTCCTCGCTGTGTGCCCGATTTAAACAGAGAGGCTGAGCTGCATGTTATCAGTGTTGTTCAGAGGTTTGTGTTGTTTTTTTTTTCAGATTATCACAGATAGAACAATTGAATCAGAGAAAGTCTGAAAAAACAGTGACTGTTTCTCTATCATCTCCCACTTGGTCACTTGCATTTTGCATGCTTCTAGAGACAACTTTTCACAGTATCACTATGCTCTGGTTCATAAACAAGTATTCAGGTGCCAGAGGTTCACTCCTACATCTCTACCATCTGTGAAAGGCAGTCCAATCTGTTTCTCTGAGCTATAAGTGAGTTATTTTAACATATGTGGGCCTGACCCTCAGCTCTTCCTTGTATCTAAAGATATCATGGTGTTATAGGCAAAATGCAAAGTGATTTGATTACCTGCATTGCTCTCCTCTCCCCTTGTCCTCAGTGAACAAAGCTAAAAGAAGGCTCTGTAAGGCAAAACCTGAAGAAACAGTGACAAAGTAAGTTCTACAAAGTCAGAGCCCAGTGAAGTAATTATCTACCAGCTGTATAATTAAATTTCTTCTGCTGACTTTCTTGGGTAAGAACTGCTGTTCTGACCATAAGCTGTACTACAAATAAGTACTTCAGTTAAAATATGATATAGGTGAATAAGTGTGTGTGTGAAGAGTGGGGGGGAACTGCTTATAAAATTTAAACTTTTGTAAATTTTCCATAAACATAGCTTTTATATGTTTACACAAATAAAGTACCAGCACCATTGTAAGATGATTACATAATTTAATACTGCTATTTTGGATAAGGTCAAACATATCAACAACTCTCAACAGTAACTTTTTGTCTAAATTGCTCTTAATGTAAAAATTTATACAAGAAATGTTACAGTTCAACCAGTTAGGTGTCAACATTCTCTTTTTTCAGCATTATTACTTGAAACCCTAGGACTAAGTTGTTAACATCAGACTCAAATTGCCACTGTAGTTAATACAACTGTTAATACTTCCATTCCTTTGTAAGCTCAGTGTGTCTTGACCACCATGCACTGTTACAGTCTAAACCAAGGCTCTTTTAAGACTTCTCATTTCTCCCGGGTAATGCCAAGATGTTCAAGGATTTCACTAAATTTCCATGATTCATGAGAAACTTTTAGGTCATGTGCAAAGCCCCAGGGAACTGCAGAGAGCATTTGGGGATTATTTATTGGAGAGGGAGAGGTATCCAGAAGGGTCGAGGAATGGGCAAAAGTAACAAAAAGCTTCTTTTTGACAGACTCATATAAAAAGCTGATCATGTGAAACAGGAGTAATTCTTAAGGAATATTTTACTCAAAACGCTCATTGCAAGATCGATTGAATGACTATTATAGAAGACAAAGCATTAAGCTGGTAGCAAAAGATGGGAGTAACTTGTTCATCAACAGAAAAAAAAAGGACAACACATTCTAGGAAGTGTTGGCAAGACTCTTAATTTCTCCCTTATGTACCAAAAATGAATATTATATAAACTGTTCTTGAGCAGATTTGCAGAAAAGTGTGTAGAGATACTGATGAAAGTTTACAAATCAAAAAGCCAAAGGCTCCAAGGCTCAGGAAAGGGTTCCTCTGGAAGATGAGGATAAGTTTTAAACACTATATCTTTGTCAGACCTTCCGAGTGCTTTTAATTTTTCATGTCAAATAAAATTATCACATGTTCCATAAAATTCAGACCTATGTAATGGTTTTATTTGGGTTAGACTGACACGCAGACATATTTAGCGTGCAGTCTTAGTACAGCAGAAATGAGCCACATAAATATTTATTCAGAATGACAGAATTTAGTAGCAGTTTGACTCAGTCACTGAACAGACCTTAGCGAGTTCAAACTTATTTTCAAGCTACCAATGAATTAGCTTCTCAGTCAGTCTTCAGAATCATCTCCTGCAAACCCAGTACATGAAATTCCATCTGCCTTTTCCAGACTGAATAGATTTCTTCCCCTACCCGTGTATAAAAAACAGTGCAACCTGAACTGAAAAAAAAATAAAATAAAAAGAGATGAAAAGAATTTCTGCAAACAGTGAAGCAGTAAAGCTTTTAGCAGAGCTCAGTTCTATAAATTTCACAGCATACTTCAGCATATACTGACTTTCTGACCTGCCACATGCTGGATTAGTATTTAAGGTAGGTGTGAAGAGCAATATTAAACAGAAGAAAAAATTCACTAGTGATTGACTGATGAAATTTTAATGTCATTCATTCAAAATACATCACAACCAACCCATGTTCATTGTTTTAAATATAATGTACTACCTTGCTTTACAGAATCACAGAACTATCTAGGTTGGAAAGACTTTCAAGGTCGTCAAGTCCAGCTGTCGAGCCTGACCTACAGTCACTAAAATACGTCCCATAGCGCCACATCCACATGTCTCAACGAGGTAACAAAACACATCCTTCTCACATAAAAAAAGATGCTAGATTATGACTTTTTACAACTAGTCATCTCTGTGATGCAGCTCTAGATTGTTGCATTTGCACTCATTCTAACAACTGTCAAGACTGACGTCTTATGTTTACCTACAAATCCACTGCCATTGTGAAGCTTTATGTCTAGAATCAGCAAGTGTGGAAAAAAAGAGAGCATGAAGTGTGAAAAAGAAGATAAATAATTAATGCAGATAGTAATCTTGGCTATTCTTACCATGAAGGGCATTCAAAACAATATGCTTCCAATTTTTTAAGCAATGCAGAAATATCCTCTGAACAGTTACTCATATCAGCTGTTCAATTTTGAACTGTGAAGAGCTACAGGAAAAGATGAAAAATTCCATCTGTACAAAGAAACAGTTCCCCATATTCCCTTCTTGCATTACCTCTGTCCTTTTTCTTCTGCTCTTCTGTTTCTTTGGGAAACAGCAAGCAAAATTTCTCTGTTCTCAGATTTTTTTACCCTCTTATCCTGGTAAATGAGGCATATTTATTTTACATGACCCCTCTTTGCTTACTGATGAAATTATTCTTTAACGAGTAGAAAACCTTTCTTTGAAAAGGAAAAGAAGTACTGCTATAAGGCATAGACTTAAACACTTTGAATAGTCTTGCTTGGTGCCTGAAAGACTTCTAACTGTTGAAAAACCACCATTCCATGAAATTTCTCCTCGAATGTGTACCATCAAGAACAATTAAAAAGGTACATCAAAACTACAGGAAAGGTCATAGATCTTATTTCTAACAGTGTACAAAAGGCAACACTGGAAAACTCAGGCATTTTCTTTTAAGTTGATTGTGAATGCAGTTGTATGTTCCACAGCCCATGAGTTTACCTGAACTCTTTATAGTGCATACTCAAGACAGAGCAGTGAGCATTTTTAGGCTGCAAATTCACAAGCTTTGTTTGCATATTCCAAAAGAAAAGTTCACAAAAACTTACCATTCCCTTCCAGTATTTGTAATCTGTATATGTATATGTAATTTGTATATGTAATTCCTTTGAAACCTGTTTTTGTCAAGGTGGCATAGATAACCTACATGAGTCATGGAGCTCAACCTGTTCCAATGTCTAAATTATCTGCACATATCATACCAGTGAGGCACTGCAATACTAATCAAATTAAACAAGTATGTTGTCCAGAATTTGCAGCTCTGAAATAGTGCAATGGAGCTGTTCACCTTAAAACTGTTAATACTGGTTAGTGAGGTAGCCTTTCCATTCTTAAAATTTTGCCTTTACTTTGGTATTGGAAATTACTGGAAAAAGAACCTTAGCACTGAAGCCAAAAATGAACACCTGCCTTTTCTGCACCACAGGGGTGTATTGCATGCCATGTTTCTCCCTTAGTTCTCAGAGTAAAGGCATGCTAGCAATGCAAAACTTTCCTAATATCATTGCTGAGGTATCACTTGATTTGCTCAAGTATATATGTATATTAAATAGACATTTACTTTTTTTCTGAAATTACTGATGTATATATATATATTTTTTTTTAAATTTCACACAATCAATCCTTTTTGTTTGTTTGTTTCCAGAGTACTGTATATAAAGCAAGACACGTATCTGCTGAATAAATCCAGACATTGAACAAATGTGATTTCTATTCAAAAAAGCATGGGACTAGATTTTAGTAAGCACCTTTTTCTCAGGTTGTGCAGTTGCATAAAGTTTAGATAAACATAATTTCAGGGTTAGAGAATTGAACAAATATTAGAGAACCAAATGTGTAAAAACATTGTTCTCAGAGCATGCAGAACCAAAATTTATGTATAAATATCCCTAATTCTTTTTAGTAAAAAAAATCTTAAATATGTCATAGGGCACTGATGGTGCATATTTTTATCATGCCATCACAACTGCAAGATGACAGAAAAAGAGAGAAAGAGAGAGAGAAAGAGAGAAAGAGAGAAAGAAAGAGAGAAAGAAAGAGAGAGAGAGAGAGAGAAAGAAAGAAAGAAAGAAAGAAGGAAAGAAAAAACCAACCCACATACACAAATGTATATATATAGTCCAAAACAAATTAGTCCAGAGCACTTGGATTAATGGCTGTTTTCTGCCGTTAATACTATGGCTTTGTCTTTCAGCCTATGGGAACAGAATATCAAGTGTGCTCAGTTGCATTGTAACATACTCAGCATATCCTAATGCAGCTTTTTGATCCTCTGCTCAGAAAGAGAAGTAACATGTCCAAACTGTCAAAAACTGGTAGCATGCTGCAAGCCTCAGCACACCTGACTAGAAATGGTCCTGCTTCTCCCCACCCTCTAACCACCTCACAAAACCAAACCAGAGTAGTTTTCTATTTATGGCTACTGAAATTTAAGCTGGTGAATAATGCAACAGCTAGAGGCTGCATTTTCAGAGATGAGTCAACTGTGTAAGAAAGCTCTGACTCCTAGAACTAGGGTACAGTTGATCAAATATTACCTTTCAGAGTACCTCCTTCTTCAAAGGAGGCATTCCCAATTAACAAATGCCTTTGTACTGCAGTCTGTACAGCTGGCCCAGATATCATAAGAACTAGACTCAAATGCAATCCCACGTAAAGATGCAGCCGGGATTTAAACTGTATTCAAGAATAGTCAAGGTTTCCAATGCACACGATAAAATGAGCTTCAGAAATTTCAAGCTTATGTCTGGATGTTGGATAAAATTCACTTCACGACCCTGTGCTACAAATTGTGAATGACAGCACCAGTGCATCCTTACTGGTGACAGGAGTCAATACTGGTGACAGCTTGGTAATTGACCCACAAAGAGACCCTGAGAAGAAAATGCTTTGAGTAAGGTTGATGTTGAGTTTTAGGAAGGGAACTGTGAGTTGTAATAACCTTTTCAGCATACCATTATGAATCAGAAGATGCCATAATAAGCATAGATAGGACCTTGAGAGTATTTTGCATTACTTCACACTCCAGAAACACTATACAGGATTCAGGAAACAGCCCAGACTCATCCTCAGAGCTCAACTCCATCAATTTTACAAACTGGAAACATTTTTTTGGTACAACACCACCCTATCCAACTGACTGGGTATGATTAACCCCAAATTTTTTTTTGTATACATTTGAAAATTATAAATAGCAATTTTGATCAGAAACCAGTGACAGAGCCAGAACAAAGCTACAGGTAAGTAGAGAGATAGGCCAGTCCTAGATATCAAGCCACTGTAATCATTGGGAATGTGGTATTGCTTAAAACATTTTTCCCCTTCCTTTCCTCTTCCTCTCCTCTCCTCCCCTCCACCCCCACCTCTCTTTTCCCTTCCCTTCCCTTCCCTTCCCTTCCCTTCCCTTCCCTTCCCTTCCCTTCCCTTCCCTTCCCTTCCCTTCCCTTCCCTTCCCTTCCCTTCCCTTCCCTTCCCTTCCCTTCCCTTCCTTTCCCATTTTTAATTATATGAAGCCTACTAACTACATTTATCCTGTCAGTCCCAGACTGTGCTCTAAACTTCCTTCTGAGGAAGGCTCATCATATCAGGGACAGATCTATCCAGAAAGTCTCTCCACATAGAAAGATTAACCTTAGAAGCTGGAGCAGGATATTAAAAACTTAGAAATGTTTACTTTTTTGTATTTAATACTAACATCTTTGTATTTCATTATAATTTTTAAGTTTGATTTTAGACCTGATACAAGGATTGAATCAGTTATTTTGTTTTTTCTACTCTGCTATTAATGGTCTAATGAAAGTTTAGCTTTAATCACAGGGCTTACCTGTTTCGTACCATTGGACATGACAGATAAAATAACAATAACCATTACTGGAAGAAAAAGCAAGAACAATAAGACCCACTTCACAAAGAATTCAATGAACATGTCCAGATTATCCAGTTTTAAAAGCATTTAACAGTATTTTTAAAAAGCAATTTCAATATTAGTAGATCTAATGGCTGTGCTTCCTGCTATTAACTTTAATGCTTATTAGAGCAGAATATAAAAACATGCTGAAGGCTCAAACAAAGCTTCATGACAAAAGTCATAGACTTCCTTGCTCTCTGCCTTAATTTTAAGTTACACAGAATGGATGCTAAATATGGCAAACCAATATGGCTCTGATGCTTTAATAACAGACTGAAAAACTTTGTGGGGGCCATTTCTTATCCTTTATCCTTATAATGAAAGGATAAAGTCAGTCAATAGAAAATCCAAGACAGATTATAGCACTAGGATCGTGAATTTCCCTCATCCCAACTCCACAATCACATCTTCAAATGACTGAAAGATATCTTGTGAGGTTACCACACAAAATTAATACCCTAAAGCAAAACTGAACAGTGGCCAGCAACCAAATAGGAGAATCATTGCCTCCCATTAACTAAAAATGCCCACAGTCTCCCAAGAGAAGTATTACCTCTATTACTTATTCCCGTGTGAAACTCTGTTCATGGTTTCAAATTCTAGTAGCAAATTACAGAAAATGCCACAGGTCCATTTCTACACACTTAATGCTCATTTCTTTCAAATATGTTACCCAGAATAAAGTTTGGTGTAGCTTTCAGTTAGCTGTTATAAATGTATTTCCCCACCCTCTAGAATCTTCCAATTTTCCTTCTTCCATCATTCAAATACTTCAAAAACTAATGGCTGAAATTTAGTGTTTCTTGTTCATTAGAAAGCATTACATGAATTTACCCTATTAGCTCAATTTGCAGCTTAAATCTGCAACTTGCAATTGTGAGTGTAACAGGCTGGGGTTTGCCTACCCAACCATCATCTTTATTCATCCTCAGTCATCATCTCTGGGAGGAAGAATGAAAACAGACAAACAAACATTGCATTACCAATTCCTTAATTAAGTCATAAATGTTATTCTATGACAGCAACTTGCCCGCACACTGCAAGTCTACATGTCATGCATATTATAAGTGGTCTGTTTAACTGAATTAGGAATGAGTTTCTTGAGTCTGGCTATACTGAATTATGGTATTTTTGTGTTTGGAGTCTTATCTTTTTGTGTATAACTTGCGTAGATTCCTGGAGTACGTTAATGTGCTCCATTTCTTAAACTTCTAAATAAATAACTATCCTTTATTTTGAGATGGGAGCATTTATGCAGGAGTGATAGCTATGTGGCAGCTGTGCCCAACATCACTGTCCCCTTCTGGCATAAAAAACACCCTCAAACCAGATATTCAGTGTACTGCAGTTCTGATTTAAAATTGGAAAAATATCAAGACATGCTGATAACAAAACTTTAATCCTTGCTGATTTACACAGAGAGGAAATTGAGATGACCACACAGAAATCAGGGCATTTTCGTCCTACAAAACTCTCAGCAACATTCATCTCAGTCAGCAGTTTCACATACAGGGGAAAAAATGTGTTATGGCTGGACACACTTATTCCTCCAGAAGTAAACTCAACAGCAGGTCTCCACAAGACTGAATACTGAGTCTGATACCAGCCAATGGTACTTGGAAAGTCTGCAGCAATGTTCCACCTCGTGACAGCATCCAAAATGCCTAAGAGAGGATTTAGAGTAAAATATGCTGCAGAACAGACAGCTCAGCTCACAGATAATCACCCACAGCCTGTGAGTGGTGGGAAGTGCCACTTTTACATGGTGACTAAACGGTTGTGTCAGGGCCTGGAGCTGCAATCCATGATTAATTTCCAGGCATGTGTTATTGCTGACAGTGGTGAAATTAGTATTTGCTGGAAATCTGAAGGTGAATGGGCGTGTGCAGAATTTAGTGGATAGAAAAACCTGGCTTGTTGAAAGTTTTGTCACTGATCAAGGAGGTTGAAATGAATAACTGTCAGAGGCCAGGTAGTCTAAGCAAATGAGTTTGTACCAGAAAGTTGAGTTGTCAGACATCTTCCACTGAATTGTTCCTACACTGGGTAGCTGTCCTATTGTTTCCAATTATTTGTGTCTATGTGGCAGCAGATGGGAGACAATTCCTACGCCTATCAAAAAGCACAGCCATTTTTCAGCCTGTCGCTATGTTGTACATTAAGTCCAGACACAAGTTATCAGCATGCAGAGGATCTGATCGAGTAAATAGTGAATACATTTTCCCTCTTGCTGTGGCAGAAGTATTTGTCTTACTTCTGACTCATGTTCAGATGCAGTAAAACCCTGTAATTGATGGAAAATAACCTACATGTACATTCATGACCCAGTTCTGTCTCTCACTAAGCAGGGGCCCCTCAGGGCTGGCGGAGGCCAAACTTCACTGACTGCAGATTACATTCTTTGCAGTGTTTGACCTGGGCAGATCAAACTGCAGGAAAGGATCATGTTTCTGCAGCAGCACAGGGTTACTGTGCACAGTATCTCTTTCCTAGGATGGAACTGGACATGATCTCACAACCAAAAGCTACCAACCTGGAGTTGACTTTCAGGAAGGCTGCTCACCATCCAAACCCAGGCAGTGACCATGTGTGATGGGGTAATGACACTCAGCCATCCCCAAAAGCAGCTACAGAAGTTATCTCTGTCTGTAAAGTATCCTGAGACTCTTGATTGCTTTTTCACTGCAAACCTGCTGGATAAACACATTGGAGCTGCAATACATGCGCATACGTTGAGCTGCTCAACTCTACAGCACAATGTATATATTAAATGAAGCAGTAAGTAAGTAGAGACAGGACAAGAGGCACCAGGGGATGTTCAGGTTGGATATAAGTAAAAAATTCTCCTCACAAAGAGTGGTTAGATACTGGAACAGGTTGCTCGGGGAACTGGTGGAGTCACCATCCCTGGAGGTGTTCAAGAAATGTGTAGATGTGGCACTGAGGGAAATGATTAGTGGGCATAGTGGGAATGCGTTAAGAGTTGGACCAGATGATCTTAGAGGTCTTTTTCAACCTTAATGATTCAATGATTTTACTCTGCAACCTATTGGGTTACATGCAGAGCTAGAAAACAGTGTGTGCTTTGATTGCAGGAAACTATACAATGAAAGATTTCAGAACTTCTAGACTTGTGTCTGTGAAAATATTACAATTAATTTATTCGTCTTCCCTAAGTAGAGTCATGTTTTGCCTTTTGAGCACAAAAGCCATTATTTTGGTATATTCACAAACAACTTTTCCTTCAGTAGTATTTTTAATTTTTAAATTCTTACAAAGAGACAAGACTACTCAAAATTGGAGAGCTTGTCAGGTGAATACTCCATGCATGTATGTTTCACTTTATAGAATATTTCTGCACCCCACTCCATCACCTCACAGATATGAGCACACCAAGTCCTAGTTTGCTCCAGGGACAATGACAATTTCAGTTCTGTTTATAAATTTTTGGCAAGTTCAGAACCTGTGGTTGAACAACCATCTGGAAAGGTGAAAAACAGAATGTAATACTGACACTAATGCATGGTCAAGAGTGATACAAATTTCTTTTGTAATGAGCTGATAAAGGAAAGAAGGGTAAATGCTTAAATGACACTTTGTTTGTCTGTAACAATAATGTATACATTTCTATGATTTTTTTATTTTTTTTATTTTTTAGTATTTAAATTGAGAACTGTATTCAAACAGCAAAGAGAACAGAGTAGCAGAAAGGAATTAATTAAAAGCTTAGGGCAACTGAAACTCCTGTGAGTCACGTAGCAGCATTTTGGCTTTATGTGAGGCTAGCAAAGAAAATGAGGTCTGGATTGGAGCACATTTGGGACTGTTACATCCCGGTTGCACTTTTTTTCATCATTTCATACCACAGAGGCAACTGCATTGTTCCTAGCATGGATGATACAGTTTTCTTGACAGCTGCATGCTCTCTTTTATGTATAAGTATACAGAATGAGGGAAAAACATTCTTTCCAACTCTCTGAAGATTACAATGACAAACACGGCAAACTTTTCATTTACGAAAACTCCTGTGAAGAACACTAGGCATCAGGAAAATCCTGTGTTCTCTCCTTAAATGACTGGCACTTTACCTAAGTAATATATCAAAATTTGTTAGGCACGTTTAACTTGATCTGCTGTTGAACTTTTGAAAGTAGAAAATGTAGCAGAACTTCTTTTACTCCAAAGATGCTATTCATCACAAGTCACATTACAAAGCTTGATTTGATTCTATTAAATATTCAACTCCAAGCAGCTAAATGCAGTTTTAAAAAGCATTCTTACTTCAGACCTTGAACTGTCAGAAATCTAAGTGTGAGAGAGGCAATTCTCAACATCCATTGTTCATAATGTAACATTCGTATTTCACCATAGTAAGGCAGGAGACTAAATTGAATTGGCCAGGACTTTTCCCTAACTATCCGAATTCTTGCTTAAAGTTACTGTGCATCATCCTCAAAAAGGCATTGCTCTCTCCATCCCTGGTGCTTTCAAGACTACACTGGACACAGCTTCCAGCTGCTTGGTGTCATATCATGGGTGCTCCAGTGTTGAGTTGGAGGTTGGACTACGGACTTCTTGGGGTCCCTTCCCACTTGAATTATTCTATGATACCAGACGCCCAACTTCAGCTTAAGCATTCCTACCAAAAAGAGAGATTTGACTAAATCTAGGTTAACAGAACCTAGCCAGCTTCATCCATATAGATTGTGTTTTGGAGTCAAATCTGATTACTTTGGGAGCAGAGGAACTTGCATGTACAGAATCAGCCCTGCAGAAGGTCAAGGTGTCAAAATCACACAGCATTTCTGAAGTAGCATCATAGGTTATGTGTCCTGCACTGCAAAGTTGCTAGTGAATTGAGCTCACAAGAGCAAAATAAACAAACAAAAGGTTTTATACATCTCAGAATTAATATCTACAATATTTAGTGTAGAAGATGAACAGCGTGCCCATGTTCATTTCTCAGATATATCAATTTCTTTCAGGAATGCTTCTCTTTCATGATTTATGGCTATAGGAATCTCCACAATAAGAATTTTATGAACCGCATGCATTTGTCTCAAAAGTGTTTTTGTTCTGAAAAGTGGGGAAGTGTGTATACATACATGATCTTAATTGATCTGCTTCTCACTTCAAGTACTAACAAATGAGGTCAGTACACCTCATTTTGTTATCACACAAACAAAGTAAATGCTATAATGGGCTTTCTAAGTAGATAAAGAAGCTGAAATTCTGTAATGGCCTCTATACTTACAATCTTGGTTATATTTCTTCCTCTGTGTATACACAAAAATGAAAACTAGTAATATTGTTCAGAAATCATCAGTCCATTTAAGTGGCTGATGGTACACCCACTAAACGTACTTATGCATTTAAATGCCTCTATTTTCAAATTGAATGTAGCCATTGTTTGGCTGGTAAACACATTTTAATAAACCACCTGTTTTTTACTAACTATCAAAGAAATCATGTCACATTACACTGCTTCCTCCCACTTTACCCGAAGAAAATTAATTATGAATAATCAACTCCAAGTACCCAAGGAGTAGTTGAAAGGAATCAATGTTAGGTAAGACAAACCATGGTATTAAATCCATAGTATATGTTTCAACATATTCATCCACCCTTATGCAGAGGGTAGGCAACAGTATAGAAAAAAATTCAAATCTGAGTTTAAATTATCTTTTCAAGTCAGTTTATAATGCATGAAAGAGAGCAAAGGGGAGAATCTGGAGAAGTTAAGTGGATCATTTAATTGTATTACAGCACTGGGATTAATCAAAAGCAGTAGGAGTAGAGGCCTAACTTATCTCCCAAGCAGGTACACTCATTGATTCTTCTTCCTGTGGTGATGCTTCACAGTTAAGATCACATGTTCTATCTTAGCTCATATCTTTGGTGCTTCAAATGGAAACAGAGCTATAAATTTCAGTGCAGAAAGAGACTGTTAGCTGCTGGATGCTTCTGCCTCCATTGGTCTAGGAGCACAAGAAGGAGCGTACAAGAAAAATGGGGAGGGACTCTAAAGTGTAGCAATAGAATAAGGGATAAAGTTTTTAAACTAAAAGAGGGGAGATTTAGATTAGATATTGGGAAGAAATTCTTTACTCGGATAATGATGTGGCACTGAAACAGAGAATCTGAGGATGTCCCATCCCTGAAGGTGCTCAAGGCCAGGTTGAATGGGGCCCTGGGCAGCCTGGTCTAGTGGAAGGTGTCTCTACTCACATCAGGGGGTTGGAACAGAGTGGTCTAGAAAAACCCTTATCTAACTCAAACCATTCTATGATTCTGTGTAACTCGTGCATATGTGAACATATGAGTAAACCATATCCATAATGTTGTTCATTATTCCAGCAAGATTATATATATATAATCATGTATTCTAGATTTACAAGTAACCAGAAATGACATAAAGAAACCTTGCAAAATAACTTGATGGGAGTGGGGGAGAAGGGAGACACTTTTTTGCTAATAAGAGGTCCAAGGAGAAAAAAGAAAATAAAACCTTACCAAGACTATTTTAGAGCATGGACATTTATTTGATCACTATTTCAAAGTGTCTGCACAAAGAGAAGGAAGTATCTGAGGCTCAAGGACTTTTCATTCTTCAAAGAAAGATATAATAAGGTGCAGTCTCTGAAACCAGACACTCCCTCAGACAAATGACACAGTTGCCTGCTCACCAGATGAATAGAATTAGATGGGCTGAAGGCACCCCCACTGGGATCTTACTGAAAACACATTGGAGACTTATCAGCTCTCTCTCCAACAGCCACCCTTCTATCCCCCAATTATTTGCTATTTGAGAGAGAATCTTCAGTTTCTGCAGTGTGAGGAAAAACCATAGTAATGAAGTAGACGTATTTCTGAAGCCCCAACACAACTTGATATCATTAAGGAGCCTGAGGAAATAAATGCTAAAGTATCTAATGCTAAATGCTAAAGTAGGTTTTACTGACATGGAGGCTTAAGTGTGTAATTACTCACAGCAAACACCCATAGTCAAAGGAAGAGAAAAATGCCTTTGGACCAGCATTCTGGAAACAGATGGCCTTGCAGCATTTCCAGGAACAACGCAGGAAATATTTTCACTTGAGTCAGACCAAGTGAAGCAGAGCAAGAGCTGAACCCCATGCAAAGCTTCCCCAGATCATCCCCCTTGTTGTCCTGGAGGCCATACTGCCATCACGGCTGGGGGATTAAACTGATCCACGTTGAATTACTGTACTGTAAGACATGTTAAGCAATATAATAAAGCTTTTATAAGCAAAAGAGGTAGCTATTCAAACCTAGGAAAATTTGGGCAGGATTTTAGCTACGGTCTCACCTGAGTGGCAACTCCCTTTAATTTCAGTTCACAATGCAAATGACACCATTAAGGTGTGAATCACAGTGACTAGATTATTTTTGCATTGCTAGAAATGCAAACTGAAATAGAAGAACAGTGTTAAAAGACAGCTGACTTAATTCAGAGTAGACAGTTCTGATGCAAATCA